>CM031858.1:150955215-150978959 GCA_018697195.1 Certhia americana | reverse complement strand
ATAGATAGATAGATAGATAGATAGATAGATAGATAGATAGATAGATAGATAAGCAGATTTTTTTTTCTTTCATTTTAAATTACAATTGTAAAATAATTGTTTCTTCTTAAACTTATTTTTACTGCAAGTCAAGGTTAAGCTGGGCCAGTGCATTATCTGTGGGAGCACACAGAGTCAAAATGCACAGGAAAACAATAAGAGTTGAATATTGATACAAAAAGAAGGCCTTTTTTTCCATATGAAAAACCTGTTGGTCACAGAAATGTGACAATTTCACTTTTTTTATCCTATTTTCACTAGAAAATCTGAGTTTGAAAAATGTCTGAGGCAAACAAATCTGTCAGGGAGAACCCAGTAGAACTGAAGGTCCTGCTTCAATGCCTTTATTTTTAGTGAGGGTCCCAGTTCTCTTGGGCCTCGAGCAGGAATGATGACTCCTGCCATTAATACCAACAGCTCAGATTGGCCTCTTGAAATTTCCTTGTCCCTGCCCCCAGAGAAAATGATTCTTCCACCCATCTCAAGACACCAATTTTAACCTGGGTCAAATTGCTCCCTGAAAGAGTAAGATTTATTGGACCAGCTATGAGTGTGTTTGCTGGTGATGTGTGTTTAAGTGTCCAAACCTCCTTTCCATGATTCATGAGGAGGAATTGCTTTCAGCACATCTTGTCACATCTCTCAGGAGATGCCTGACATAGCTAGGTCTGGTGGCTGCCTCTTAGGACAAGTTTGTTCTCTCCTTTGTCCATTGAACTGAGGTTATATTAATTATACCACAAATATTTCAGTGGAAAGTTAATCCCATGCCTATCACCTGTCTCTTTATTGGGAAAAAGGGAATATCTAGACACTCAACATGCCCTTGAGGTTTGTTTAGGTGGGCTGGACATCGCCCTAAAGGGATGGCTTCCTGGAGATGAACACTTCTACTTTGCTCACTTTGCTCAGAGCTCCCTGCGGGTGGATTGAGAGGAAGGAAAGTAAACCAACACAGACTCCATGGGTACAAATTAAACCAGTTGTTCTTTTTTTTTTTTTTTTATGTAAAGTTTGGCCTAAGTTCAGCTTGGCCTCACAGACTGAAGGACTCTGTGTGCTGACTGCTGAAGCTAATTTGTTTTTGGAAGAGCTGCTTGTGTTGCTCGGATTAATGCTGGTTGCTTTCCTTCACTATATCCTCTGTGGAAGTCAAGCTAATTTGGATTTGCTGGCATGGCAAAGGCAAACAGCAGTACAGTGACCCACTTGTGTAGTCTAAGAACAATGAGGTTTTTCCCAGTAAAGAAGCAATTCCTGGGTCTGGCTTTAATGGATACACAGAGGGACTCTTTGAAGGCTGGAGCTCTGAGAAAAAAAAAAACCTCATAAATCTCTGATATTTGCAGAGATCTTGTAGCCTGGGGACCACTGATAAGGGATTGTCTTCAACTTTCGCTCAAATAACTCATTGGTATTTTAACAACAGAAGAAAATTTGAGTTTCAAAAATCACTTTCTCTGAGAGTTTGAAATTTTTTGGCATGGTAGCCTCTCAAAGCACTAGTTGCTTATAAATATTGTGGCAATGAAGATCATCTCCTCCTCTTCACTATGGATATCTTCTAAGACCTTGTCTTTTGCTTCCACTAAATAATTGTAACCTTAGTTTTATAATTAAGAGCCAGCTGGCACAATAATTGCACCTTGGCATGTGCAGCAGCCATCCAGCAACTGCAAAGCCATGGGGGACCAGCGTGGTTGGATTATCTTGATGCAAATTGAGGCCATTTTCCCTTAATCCATTACTTTTTAAACTGGGAGAAGAGTCTGACCCCCACCTGGCTACACCTTCCTCTGAGATAGGTGTAGAGAGCAAAAGTTCCTGCCTGAGCCTCCTTTTCCCCAGGCTGAGCCCCACCCCAGCTCCCTCAGCTGCATAATCTGAATCCCTCACTTCAAGAAAGACATTGAGGTGCTGGAACAGGTTTAGAGGAAGGATGTGGATGAGAAATGGGTGAAGGAGAAATTCTGGATGGAAAGGGTTGTGAAACATTGGAGTGGGCTGTCCAGGGAGGTGGTGGAATCCCTAGGAATGTTCAAGAAAGACTGAATGTGTCACAGATGACAAGGGGGTGATCAGTCAGGGGCTGGATTCAATGGGCTTAGAGGTGTTTTCCAAGTTAAATAACTCCATAATTCTGTGATTCTGTGATCTCCTAGGACAAGAAAAGGCTGTGTGTTCACATGGCAGATTTGTGACAGAGATGTAACATCCCTCTACTGCAAACTCTAGGATCATAAACAATCAGCCTTGTGTTGCTGTTTGTCCGTGCCTGTCACCACGGTGAGCATGGATGCGTTTGCAGCTCCTCTGGATAATTAGCACTTGGAAGTTTTATTCAGGGCATTACAGAGCTATTCTTTCTCCTGGAACTTCCTGCCTGTGAAAGTGATGGCAGTTGAATTAAAGCTGCAGTAGGAACTTAGGGTTCTGTAAGGACTCCAAGCAAAAGCCATTAATGAAGTGTCTGCTTAATTACATGACTGAGCCTTAATCCTCTTCTTCAGCAGAAGAAAGAAACTTTGCCACCATACAGAGTCTTCATGGTTCTGTGCTATGAACTCCAGTTATGAAAAGAAGTCCTGCACAAATTGCTTGAGTCTTTCAAACCAATTTGCAGACCCTCTCCACTTTGTGTCTCTCAGCATCACATTCCCACCAAGCCAGTTCAGGAACCTCTGCCTTGGTTTCCCACTCAGACTGAATTTCGTCAACCTCAAAGCAATTTCTCCTCCATAGCACTTGTTTTAATTACACCCCTTCCCTCTCCCATTAAGCCATTTTTTTTACATTTTTGCTGCCAATTACAACCTCCCAGTCCTCCCCTTGTGAATCATTCCCTTGCCTTATAATGATCCCAGTAATCTGCTTGCCCAAGTTACTCAAAACCCCCACACAGGGATGTTTTTCTGTATTTCCTGTCACATGTGCCCCTATACATGGTCTATATTGCTGCAGAGCCTTGAAGCAAGAATTTGCTGCTGCAGGCCTTCCCCTTCCTTCCGGCTCCCTTTGTCCTGGCAGCATGGTCTGGGCAGCAAGCAGAGCTGTCTGGGACACTGTTTTCAATGATTAATTGAATCACAAAATCATTTAGTTTGGGCAAGGTTACCAAGATTATCCAGTCCAACCATGAACCCAGCACTGCCAGGTCCACCACTAAATGATGTCCTTAAATGGCACATCATGATTTTTAATTTCTTTTTTTAATGCCTCTTAATGGTCAGTCCACCAATTCCTAGGCAGCCTGTTCCAGTGGTTTACAAGCCTTTCAGTGTAGAATATTTTTTCTAATAGCTGATCTAAAGCTCCCCTGCCACAACTTGAGGCCATTTCCCCTTAACCTGTCACTTTTTACCTGGGAGAAAAGACTCACACTGATCTGGCTTCCCCTTCCTTTGTTGTAGAGAGCAATAAAATCCTCCCTGAGCCTCCTTTTCTCCAGGCTGAGCCCCTCCAGCCCCCTCAGCTGCTCTTTGTCAGACTCGAGCTCCAGACCCTTCTCCAGCAACAGTTGGGATAAAACTTCTGCCTCCTCTTTTCCTTGCTCACTGGCTCCCTATGAACAGCAGGATGAGTTTTCAGATTTTAGAGTGCTTTATTTGGAAGCAGCTTCTGTCTTTGTCTGCTTTTTTACTGTATTTTAGTGCAGCCATTTACAAAACAGCTGCTTTCCGTGGGAAGTGGTGTTCAAGTCAGCGCCAGTCCGTGTGATAAATGAACTGTGTGAATGCAGCAACTTAACCTCAGCAAGGTCTGAGCCACAACATTTATTTAAAACTCTCTTTGTTTTCTGTAAATAATGGATCTGCGTGATCAAATATTTATTAAGAAAGGGGTTGTTTACAGCTTTTGGATGTCATGCCATTGTGTGTTCCTGTGTGTAAAGGTAAAATCTTCCAGGCTGTTTTTAATCACAGAACGTCTCTTTATTTTTACCATCCAGAAGTCAGAGATGCCTGATCCAGGTAGTGGCTTAGTCTTTTTTTTCCCCCCCATTATTATAAAACACCAACTGTGAAATTTTGGGGAGGAAAAAAAAAAAAAAAATTCCACCTTGAACTCATTTTGTATTTAAGCACAAACCATTCAAAGAGGAAGTAGAAGGGGCATGAGTGGAGTAGAGAAGAAATCCAGAGGAGGCCATGAACATGATTTGAGGGGTGGAGCACCTCTCCTGTGAGGAAAGGCAAAGAGAATTGTGATTGTTCAGCTGGGAGAAGAGAGGACTCCAGGGTGAACTTATTCACCTTTCAGGCATTTGAGGTACCTGGAGGGAGACACAACAAATCTGGAAAGAAACTTTGACAAGGGCAGAGTGATAAGACAATAGGGAATGGCTTTAAACTGACAAATTACAGGTTTAGATTGGATATTAGGAAGAAATTCTTCCCTGGGAGAGTGCTGAGGCCCTGGTGCAGATTGCCCAGAAAAGCTGTGGCTTCCTCTGGATCCCTGTGAGTGTTCCAGGCCAGGCTGGGCAGGGCTTGGAGCAAGCTGAGACAGTGGAAGGTGTCCCTGCCCATGGAAGAGGCTTGGAATTTGATGATCTTTAAGGTTCCTTCTGACCCGAACCATTCTGTGATTTGGTGTGATATGAAAGACTTGGGGGCAGGTTTAGTGGTGAGCCATTGGTGATCAATATGTCTTCTCTGGTGAGAAGATGAGTAGGTAGGACACAGATTTTACAGGCTGTTCACCTTGGTGGAATGCAGCACTGGGGCTGTTCCAAGTCAAGAACATTCTTATTTTAAGAATATCAGTTACACATACTGTGGTGGAATGTATTCAGTATTTCAAAGGTAAAAATTTTCTATTTGAAAGCTCTGAACAAGCCTGATCTGTGACAAGTCAGAGACGGCAGAAGGAAATCACAGACTGTCTTTTGTTTTTCTAATTCATTTGTTTAACAGAATCTCTTTCCAGGGTACAATTTCATTTTGAGGGGTCAGAGATTAAAAAGCAATTTTCCCTTGCTAGCAGCAGCATAAACTAGTGAGTTACATTTCTCTTAATGGCCTCATTTAACAGAGGAGTGAATGGAAATCCTTGGTTACTGACTGGAAAACCACACTTAGACTCATCTTTGTGCCTAGTGGCAGCACATATAATAAATTACCCTGCTCAAAGGTCAAAGCTTTGAGAAATTGTATTAAACTTACCTCTTAATGGGCTAGGGATACCACGGAGTTAGGAATATTATCACTGGAGATGCATACCTAACTGGGATCCACGGAAATGAGGAACAGAATTTAAGTATCCTTGAGTCCCAGCTGTGTAGCCTGAAGTGTTATTGCACTGGGCTGTGAGCTTGTCACATCTCATCAAGCAGCAAAATGGTTGAGCTTGGTCAGTATTTGCACTGGAAACCTCTGCTGAAAACCTTCACACTCAGGCAGCAATGTTCTCCTGATCACTCTTCCTTTCTGGTGCAGGGACACTGTCCCGGCAGTGTCACCATTCCTCAAGTGCTTCATATAAAGTCACTAAAATGTCAGTGAGCCAGAGGAGGCCACAAAGATGCTCAGAGGTTTGGAGACTCTCTGCTCTGGAGACAGATAGGGACAGCTGTGGGTGTCCAGCCTGAAGAAGAGAAGGCTCTGGGGACAACTTAGAGCCCCTTCCAGTGCCTGAAGGGAATGGACAGGAAACCTGGCGAGGGAATTTTAAGAAGGGCCTGGAGTGGCAGGACGGGGGGCAATGGCTTTAAACTGACAAATGGTCAATTTCTATTAGATCTAAGGATGAAATTCTTCATTGTGAGAGTGAAGGCCCTGGCACATATCACCCAGAAAAGCTGTGGCTGCTCCATCCCTGGAAGTGTCCAAGGCCAGGTTGGATGGGGCTTGGAGCACCCTGGGACAGTGGCAGGTGTCCCTGCCCATGGCAGGGGCATGGACCCAAACCATTGGGTGACTCTAAAGATGCCACATTGGTTTTCAAGAAAGCCACAGTGAAACTAATAGTTGAATTCTACTATGAGGTTTTATATTCCAGTTGTGTGTCTTGATTTTTAACTTGATTTACTTGATGAGCACCAGTTTAACAGTCCATCTTTCCATAGGGACAATGTAAGGGACCTGCAGTCAGGATGGTCTCACCTCCTCAGACTTGGTACTTAAAATTTAGGCAGCTGAAAGAAAACAGACTAAGCTTCCTTTTCCATGCCTCTGGAAGATTGCTCATCCTGTTTCTCTTGGATATGATACCTCAGTCTGTGATGAACAATGCTCAGGAGGGGAAGATCTTGCTTTCATGCTGATAGACAAGTACCTTCAAAAAAACCCCATTTTACTAGACAGTCAGAGTTTGACTTCTTTGCCTAAAAACTAATATTTAGTATGCTTTTGTGCCAAGTAGATATTCTTGCTGACTTTCTGGCTTCTGCTATGTTGTTCCTCCCCAAGTCACATGTCACCTGTGCCATCTGTGTTAAAATGCTGCAAAGAGCCTGGGGCATCTCCAATGGTCAGGAAGTAGCTGAGAAAGTAAATGCTTATTCCCCTGTTGTCCTCTAATAACTGTATTGATCACGGAGGGAAAATGATATGTAAGGAGGAAAGAAGCCACAGAAAATGAAATTGCTTTTATTTCCATTTTAACAAAGCCTGGAAGCACTTTAATCAAAGGTGGTTTCCATACTCCTGAAAGAAATCACAGGCCTGGTAGGACACCTTTGTAGCACAGCTCTCGGGTCGTGGCCTGGCACTGTCAGAAGTGGAGAATGGGAATTGTTACGTTCAACTTGTGCTCGAGAGGAGAAAAGAGAGTCAATTATAGCCTTTCTAAATCTGACTTCAGCAACACGCAAAGCTCTTGGAAACATTCTGAAATGAAGAATGAAAAGCAAGGAGTTCTGCACAGGGTGGGACAATTTGGGATTTCATTTCACTTTGAAAGAGTCATTGCATATCTCTCTTTGTGAGGAGAAAGGATTTCCTTAGACAAAGAGACACTTGATTTCATGGTCTTCAATGAAATATTTTCTACAATTCTATCACATGAGGGTTGTCCTTGTTTAGAAGACTCAGAGGAGAAGCTTGTTCTTGCATGGCCAGCTCTGATGTCTCTTAATTTTGTTCTACCTCACATCCTGTTATGAGTTCAGGATTGGCAGCTCAAGACTTTGATAAGATTCAGTCATTCCTTTATTCCCTGCTGGGAAATTAAGGGATTAAGGTTTTCTGTGGAATGAATTTAGGAGACTGGGGAACACATACAGGAACCTGCTCCTCTTCATAAAGCACAACTTAATTTTTACTTTTTTTTTTAAGATGACTACAGGAAAAACAATTTACAAGGTGGGTTGAAAATTCATTATGATTTTTATGTCACAGTAAGTGCTGCATTTGATCCATTTTTAGTGGGTTTGAGTAGATTCTTCATAGTTTTTCTTCTTTTTTGTATAGTGAGCCACAACATATCATTCTTCCTTTTTACAGACAACAGTGCTGTCCATTTACAAGAAGCAGTTCTTGCATCAGTTCTTTTTTAGTGTGGAAGACATTTTTCTTACATAGAACTGAAGCATATAAGAAGTAAAATAAACTCCATTCGTATTTATCTTTCCTCTTTAGAGCCCGTCCCAGTGGATATTACCCTTTTTCTGAAACATTCTTTTTTGGTTTAGAGTTTAAAGAGAAGGGAATAAGCTGTAACTTCAGGCTTTCACTGATGTCAAAGGCGCATTAATGGAAGGAGAATAGAGCTTTATCCACAATACAGATCACATTTGCTGATTTAATAGGACTGGGGAGAATTCATGAGCGTGCAGGTAAGTTTATTTTTTTCTAAGCAGAGAAATCTTAAATTCTACACACGGTCTCCAAGCTTTTCCTGACTCTTCCCAGCTGTGCCTTTGAAAGGGTTTATTGTTGAATATTGAGTAGTGTAAGGATGCTAATCTTGATCTAGGTTGAGGGATTGCAATCTTATTAATATTAGGCCATGTTTCTCCCCATCCAGGCAAGATTTAAATAGATCTGAAAACAGTGAAGAAACAATTAAATCTGATTTTTGATGACTATCAGCATGGCTTCCTTACATCTGAGGCAGAAGAAAATCTAAGTGCTGCTTTTCTTTGCCACAGGCAATGAGCATGAACATGGAATTCATTACAGCTCAGCTGATCCATCTCAAGTAACTTTGGGTGTCTCCAGATTAGGAATTAATCACTGGCTGTGTTGCCAAGGTGCCCTACATCCTCACTAGAGATCTAGGAATTGGTTTCATATGGCTACTGAAAGAGGGGATCAGTGATGCCGTAGGATCCCCCAGACTCTGGGATCTGTTTCAGCCTCAAACGTGGCCTGTGCCAGATCCCTCAGGCCTGTGGGGATGTGCCAGATCCCACAGGGCATCTCAAATCCAGATGTTTGTCTTTAGGTGGGAGTGAGCCACACTGAGTTGGAGAGATCCCATTGCAGGGCAGTTTATAATGCCTGGGTTGAGAACACAAGCTTTAGTTTCCTCAAAAATTAATTCTCTAATTAATTTCACTTTAATGCGGCTTTAATTAATTTAATTCTCTATTAAATTAATTAATCCTAATGTGGCTTTTATGTGAGTCTTCACCACATTAGAATAGGCCACTTTAATCTTCTGTCTGGTGCTGGGCACTCCCTTTGAGGCACGGGGCAGTTACTGAGGGCATGGGAAAGTGTCAGGAGTGATCCGAGAGCTGCCAAGCCAGGCTGCAGAGGAAAGATCACAAAAAGAGTTGCTTAAGCTAAAAAAGAAAAGATAGAGTTGAAGATAAAGGTCTCTTGGTACATGAAAGTCTGCTGCAAAGAGGAAAAGAATAATCACTGCTTTTGTTGTTTATTACAGTTGGGAAGAACAAGAAGTGATGGACTTAAGCTGCAGCAAGAAAGAATCAGGGTTGATGTTAAGAAAAGCTGTTTAATGATAAGGAGATTGAAATACTTTCTGGGGAGATTTTAGAGTCTCTAGCACTGGATATCTGTAACAGTATCTAGCGAAACATATTTCAGGAATGGTGTTTGTATAATTGCTTTTACTGTTGGCTGTCAGATCACGCTGCAAGGTCCAATGTAAACAGGACATGTTCATATTGTATCACAAACCATCATTATCTAATCAGAAAATGCTGCAGCCATGAATCATTCTTTGATTTTCATTCTCATCCTCTCCTCCTTCCCTGCCTTGTCCTCTCCAAAGAAATGTGTTCCTGTTAGGAAACTGCTTTAGGGACCAAAATCGATGATTTAGTTTGACAAAGGTGATGAGACTCAGCATTTTCTGTCAGCTCTGCTTAGACTGGCTCCTGGGGACAAATCATAGAATGATGGAATGGCTTAGGTTGGAAGGGACCTTAAAAATCACGCAGTTCCAAATCCCTGCAATGGGCAGGGACACCTTCCACTATCCCAGGTTGCTCCAAGAACCATCCAACCTGGCCTTGGACACTTCCAGGGGTGAGGAAGCCACAGTTTCTCTGGGTAACCTGGGCCAGGGTCTCACCGCCCCTCTCAGGGAAGAATCTCTTCCTAACATCTCATCTACATCTACCCTCCTTCAGCTTAAAGCTATTAAATCCCATAAATCACTTTATCCCAGTATTTTCTACATGGCTCCAGGTGTCCCAGGTTTGTTCTCCAAATTATTTCCACAGTAGTGTAGTCAATAAAATCATGGTAGATGTCCTCAGCAGTCCTTTGGATTTGGCAGCTGAGCCACCCAGGCATTGATTTGACATTTGTGGGAGCTGGCATTGTACTCTCCTTTAAGGGTAACAGATAATCACCACATTTCACTTTAACAAGCTGTTGGAATTCTGAGTTCTGGTTATGTTTGATTAGCATCAGGGCTGGAAATAAGGAGGATTTATAGGAAGAGGAAAAATGAATGTGATGGTAGAATTCAGGAGGGAACGTATCCCTACTGCTGAATTAAATAAGGCCAGGGGCTGTCCTGTGAATCCAAGGCCTGGTTATGTCCTCATGATTAAATTACGAAATAGAAACAGAGAATGGTTTGTGTTGAAAGTGACCTTTAAACATCACCTGATCCAACCCCTTGCAATGAGCAGGGACATCTCCCATGCAGAAAGAGGACAGCATCCAAACACTTCACTGGGAATGGTCACTGCCATGTGCTACACAGGACCTGGGTCATTCCTTGGGAGAACAGGACAAAGCTGCACATAAAAGAATGCATGGATGATGAAGAGCCACTGTTTGTGCCTCTGCCTCATCCCTCTTTGAGTTATGAGTACAGAAACAGCTGCTTTGTGCCAAAGTTTGTGCACAGACACTCTTTGCTTATTTTCCCCTTGCCCCAGGGTTTTGTATGACCATGATTTAGGCCAGGTCTGAGACACATCCCTCTGCCTTCTTGGGTTACAGAGCTGTGAGATGCCTCCATGGGAGCAGCACCTCTTTGCCAGGGAGATAAACTGGAATTCACTCCCTTACTCTTGGTCCCTGCCTGAGCTGTGCCATTGCTCTACCCTTCTTGCCCATGCACTCTGCTGAACCCAACCCAACTCACTCATTTGTCTCTCTCTTTTGGCCTTGGATCTCCTTTATTTCCTCTCTGGAGGTCCCTGACCTTTGGGCAGACCCTGATTTTTGTCACTGGACCTGCTCTGCTCTTCCTCGGGTGCTGTGGGACTGAGCCCTTGGTGGTGAAGGTGCTGCCCCAGCTCCCCTTCCTGCCATCCCCTTTCCTGGTTTGCCCTCCCTGGAAGAACAGCTTGGGCAACTCAAAATAAAAGTTCTCTTAGGGATGCATAAACTTACTCATCATTTTGAATGTTTTTTTGGAAAAGCTGAGCCCAGTGTTCACCAGCTCTGCTAGTTGTGCTGTGAGTCACACGAAACCTAAATTTTTTTTTTTCTGGTGGTCCAGTCAGAGATGAACTCGGTGTGCTCCTTGTTTGATTCAGTGTTTTTTGTTTTGTCTTTTTCTGTTGTTTTTTGCGGGGATGTATTTATAAACAGAAGAAACATTTTTTGGACCATAGATTTTGAAATAGCTGTGGTGTGATCATTGAGGATATTGAATAGCTTTTACTACTGATGCTGCTTTTCCACTGCCAAAAGGAATACTTAATTTGATAAGACAGGGGGGGGGGTTGGTGCTAAAAGAGATAATAGAGTCAAAATGAAGAGAGGACTGAAGTGCTACTTGGCCCCTTGGGCTCTGATAGAGATTAATCCCAAATAACACATGGAAACAAATCTTTTCCACCATGATCACAAAGGTGATGGTCATTAATTGTCTGAACGCCTCTATAAATGCAACTAGAATTCACAACTTTAAGGAACAGATATGCTGGAGGACAAAGGAGAGATGATGTATTTCTATATCAACCTGGAAATTCACTGTAGAGAGAAAAAGAATGCTGAATTTAGGTACTGCTTGCATAAAGCTGAATTGTGTTGGCAGGGAAGACATTGAATTCTGGGTACTGCATTTAGAGGGGATTTAAACATAGCAGAGGATCAGCAGCAAGCCATAAAGTAAGACCTGAAAGTCCAAGGATTTGGAAATGAGAGCACGATTCCCAAGACCAGGCAGCAGATTGATCTATGCAGCAGGAAATGAGAGCAGAGAAATACAAAGCAGCAGAATGATGGGAGCTTACTTAAAAAAAAATAAAAAAAATTAGGTTGCTCTCCAAATACTTGGAGTGCTTTTCCACGTGCAGCAAAAGAGCCACCAAGTCATGGCCTGCTTTTGGTGTCACTGCCATAAATCTGGAGAATCTTCATGGAATTGGGACAGGAATAATCTGGTAGACAGAAAGCAGAGTACACCCCTCCACTCTGTCCATGCTGCTTCTGCACCAGCTGAGGGACGTTGTCTGCTCTCCCCCAGCCCCAGATGGAGTGAAATGCCTGCTGTGCCTGCTGGCTGTGGGACTCAGCCTGCTGCATTGCCATAAACACACCCAGTGGACACCAGGAATTGGATTACATCTCCAAACGTGTATCCCAGCCCTTTTCAGCAGCACTGCCATCAGGCACGGGCAGCATGGGTGTTGTTTTATTGCTTTTCCCTGGTCTTCATTGCATTTTTGCATCTGAAGCTAATTAGGATTGAACAACAGAAAGAGGTTGTTGAATTGGTGTTCTCAAGCAAATAAAAAAATTCTGGTGTACCTGCTTTGTTTGCACAAATTAATAAACTGTTGGCCTCTGTGTAGCCATCCACAGATGGCTCTTCAGAGAGAAACAGGCATAAACTTGTAAAGCTTTGCCTCATGGCTGGGGTTTTCGTGGTCCATCTTCTAAATGCAGTTCCAATCCCTGAAGACCAGGTAAGGAGTCAACAGAATTCCCTTTTAGTAAAGGCAAAACAAAATCATTTCAGATCCATTGATGGAGAGCAATAAAAAAAGGATTCACCTTCAGAAGGTGGAAGGGAAGACTTGTTTTTTTCACAGAATCACAGAATCATTGAGGTTGGAAAAGACCTTCAAGATCACTGAGTCCAACCTTTGACCAATCACCACCTTTCCCACTAAAACATATCAGAAAGTTCCACATCTGATCATCTTCTGAACACTTCCAGGGATGGTGACCCATCCTGGGCACCAGTTTAACCACACTTTCAGTGAAGACTTTTTTCCTAATATCCAACCTAAACCTTCTCTGTCATGTCTTGGGGCTGTTTTCCATCGTCCTGCCCCTAATTGTCTGGGAGAAAAGGCTGATCCCAAGTTGTTGAACCTACCTGGAGCAAGATGAAACATGAGGAGGGATATGTCAGGGGTAGAGCAGCATCAGGAAATGACCTGAGTAGCCTGAAAAATCTGAGTAACTTCAACTATAACAACACGCCAGACAACAACTTGTAGTAGAAGAACTTCAGCACAAGTCCCCAAAACACCCCAAACTCAGAATCACAAAATTAAATAGGCTGGAAAAGACCTCTGAAATCCTCAAATCCAACTTATCACAAACCACCACCTTGTCAACCAGTCTATGGCACTGAGTGCCACAATCAGTCTTCCCGTAAACACCTCCAGGGATGGTGATTCCACCACCTCCCTGGGCAGCCCCCTCCAATGTCTGATCACACTTTCAGTGAAGAAATTCTCCTAATGTCCTCCCCTGGTGCAGCTTAAGGCCATGTCCCCTTGTCCTGTCTCTGGTTGCCTGGGAGAAGAGACCAACCCCCAGCTGGCTACATCCTCATTTCAGGGGTTGTAGAGAGTGGTAAGATCCCCCCTGAGCCTCTTTTTCCCCAGGATAAAGCCTTTGTAGCTCCCTGCAGGTCCATTAAGTCTGTCAGCATGCTGTGGACATTTATGTGCAGTTAAGCTGAACCCTGAGCAGGGTCTGACTTGACACCTTGCTAACAAAATATGCTGCACTTGAAAGCAGCATCAGATGTCAGCCTGGGAAAAGCTTCAGATCGATTCAGCTCTGCTGTGGCAGTGAAATACATTATTTTTTTCCCAGTGTGGTATGTCCCTGCTGGCAGTGACTGCTGGCAAAACAGAGGCTGAAGCACTAAATGTATAAATGGATGTCTACACCCCAAAGGTAACAGGTGGAGGGAAGTTCCTACTGCTCCTGTATTGTCATGGAATGTCCATGCTGGATGTGATTGGCAGTCAAGAACACAGGATTTTTAACCAAAACCGAGATTTACTTTAATTGCATTTTTCTCAGTTTCCTTTCAATCAAAAACATTTAATTTCATACTTCCTAGGACTTCTCTTGTGGTAATCATGAATGGTTTAGGTTGGAAGAGACCATAAGGATCACCTAGTTCCAATCCCCTTGCCATCAGCACAGTCTTAATCACTCTTTTTTAGATTGAATTTGGATGTGTGCTCTGCTCTGCTGCTGGCTGGGGAGGGTTGTGCTGCAAAGCCCATCACCCATCCCACCAACATCTGGGAAATCCCTGTGTCACCTCCGGCTGGGAATGCTTCAGAACCTCTCCAGTGTATTAGTTGGTCTCATTCTTCTTTCATTTTTTGTTGGTTTGGTTTTTTCCGTGTTTCAAAGGAAAATATGAGGATTTTCTATACTCCTGTGAGAATTATTCTTCACTCCTGTCAGACTGATCAATTGTTTGAACAGCTTTTTGAAAGTGGATTTTTTTTATTTTTTTGTGAAGCATTAAATATCCCCTGCCACAATGTTAGTCTAACACATTTGGTTTGATTTCATTAATTACTAAAAATAAAATATCCCTTTTTTTAATGAGTTTTTGCTATTTATTAATTAACCTGGCTCCTTAGGTCTCCTTAAGCCATATTTTCTCCCAGTCTTTTCCTAAACGTTCCACCTGTAGCTGATCTTTTATACCAACATTTTAATTTGTGTGGATGCTCCCCTCCAAACTCATTTGTCTGCATGCAAAGCAAGTCACTCTGTCACCCTCTGATGCTCAAAATGGAAACAGAAGGAAGCAGCAGCAGTGAATTGTGGTGTCTTTCTTTCATTTACATTAATTTTGTACATCAAGGCTTAGCCACCTCTACCTTCACCAGGACGAGGGACAAGAGCATGACTAACTTTGCTAGAACTCTTCCTTTGTTTGAGAGTTTTGCATTGCTCAGCTGTCAACATTTTTTAGGATGCCTAAAATAAACAAACACATTCAATTCCTTTATGGAATTCTTGTTTGTTTTCTTTTGTTTGATTGGTTTGGGTTTTATTGGGGGGATTTTTTGTTTGTTTTGTTTTGTTTGTTTGTTTGTTTTTTCTGGACTAATGCATGAAAATCCAGTGAGATTCAGATGTGCACATCCATGCCCTGTGGTGAAGATGTCTTCATGACCTCAGCTGGTGAGCATCCAGCACCCAGAAGTGCTGAATGTGAAGTAGCCCTGTAATTCTTGTTCTGCAGATGCTGCTCTTAACAACAAGCCAATCTTCCACTGAAACTCACTCCTGTTTATTTCTTTTATATTCTTTTTTATTTCTCCTCCATAGCATTCTCCATCAGAGCTCATCAGTGGTTCATTTGAAATTTTTCATTCCCATGTCTGTGAGGTCTCTTGGACTGAACTTGTACATATCTTTATTTCTCACTTTTCTTTCTTTCCTGTTATTTTTTTCTTTTTCCAAGCCAAATAGAAAATTGCTTTTCAGGGTGGAAAGCTGCCCTCCCCTCATGCTCTTTATTTTAATCTACCTCAAATTGAGGAATGAATGGGATGAGTTAATGGCAAAATAAGTCTTTCTGAAACACTTGGGAAAAAGAAAGTACCTTGATCACTTAAGCTTTTTTTATTATTTTTTCCTCATTCACAATCAACATTTCCTATTTTTCATTAGTGATGTTCTACAGATATTTACCCCATATTCAGGGAGAGTTCAGGGGTGATAATGTGAAAGTCAACATTTCACATTTGAAATCCCATTTTTAATTTTACAGGAAAATGCTATTCAGGAGATTCCAGTTCTCCCTACACCATAAAAAGTTAATGATTTACCAAATGATGTCCAGAGTATCAAACTTAGGAATTGAAAAGGTGTTTTCTGTGGATGTGGGGTGGTTTGGGGGCTTTTTATGAAACCAGGATGGATTCAGGCTGAATTGTTCCTTCTCCCAGCACTGTTGCCTTATTTTTTCCATAATCCAAGATTTGGCAGTGAGCTTCACAAAGAAATAGTCTGCATTTCCCCCTGACCTTCCTGAGAGTTTCACTGAACAAAACAAGCACCTGCTTTCTCTTTAAGTCAGGTGCCCATTGCTCCCTCATCCCATAACACCAATCCTGGCCACAGCCATAATTCCCCAGAATGAATTCAGTTTATCAAGGCTGGGTTTCAGCCCTCAAAAATCTTCCTTCCTCTTCCTCAAACAGGAAAGCACAAAAATATTCCTCTGTTTGCTTTGCAGCCTCCTAACAAAAGAACACTGATGGCATTTGTTTTACCACAAATGAAGAAATCTGAACTTGTCATGTTTCCTACCTATATCCCTGTTCCACATGTCTAAATCCTTTAGGCCCAAATTATTAAAACTATGAAAAGAAAATTAATTCCTGCTGGATAAATGGGACAGAAGGATTGTACTGCCAGTGCCAACCTCGATGTCATATCTAGTATGCTAAAGGGTGGTCCCGCAGGGAGAAGTGCCTTGGAGTAAAGCAGCTTGAAACATGGCCTAATTGAAATATGTTTCTTTAATTACATTAATCAGGTTCTTAATAGGATTAAAACAATTGCTCCTTTCACTTTTATCCTGTAGCTCCTTTCTTTCTTCACGGAAATTCCATATTTGTAGCTGTTTCTGATTCTTTGCTTTTAAAATCATATCTTACAAACAGTCTACTTCCAGCTGAGCTCACCTCCTAACAAAAAAAAAGTCCAGAAAATCCAACTTAGAACAGATTTCCTTTTCCTTACCTGGAAAGGTATTTGCTGTTTTGTGTCCAGATCTAGTGACCAAATCAAACTGCAGATGGTTTCTGTAGTTACATTTAGAGCTGAAGAAAGGTAAATTTCAGTCTCAATTTCAGTCTCAGTTTTCCCAGTTTTGCTTTACTCCTCTGTTTTGGGGTTTTTTTTTTTGTTTGGTTGGTTGGGTTTTTTTGTTTTGTTTTGTTTTTTGTTTGTTTTTTTGTGGTTTTTTTGGTCCTGTTTATGGTGGATTTTTTGAGGTTTAAATTACAGTTCTACTGGAAAGTATTTACTCCAACTTACTCCATTGTAAACTGGACTAAATGCTGAAATCAGAACTTTCTCCAAATGTATCTTCAGAGCAGTAAAAGCAAAACTTCACTTATTGTTACCAGCAACTGCCCTGCCCTGAAGTGCTTACAATCCTAATTTTCAGGTATATCAAACTAAATTATAAGGAAGTGCATTTCACAAAAATCTACAATGGGCTTTAACAAATCAGAACTCCCCTGAAAGCAGCACTTTTGTAAATGTCATTCAGCTGATCAGATTTTTATAAATTTGTACTTTTGTGGCATTATGTACCATCCGTGCTGTGCTTATGAGAACTGCACATTTAATTATTGATTTTCCCCCCTTAAAAAGCAGAGGGCTGGTTTACTGTCAAGTCTCTTCAAATCTCCCTGCCTTTGTCCCCCTGGTTTCAAAAGCAGAGGTTGGATGTTTCTGTTATATGCAAACATTAATGCAAAATATCAAAATGACCTTGAAAAAATTTCACTCAGTGTGTTCTTTCACAATAATTATAAGGATGGGGGAGAAAGAAAAAAAACCTGAGCTAGTGAAAAATATCTAAAGGTAAAAAGAGTTGTTTTTTTTTTTTTTTTTTTTTTAAGTTAGATGTGAACATTTAATGTATGCATTGTACATAGTTTTTCAATCTTCTATCACACCAGCCTGAGAATTGCATAGATAGGTATAGATATATTTCCTTAAACATTCCTAATAACTGCATAAATAAGGAATAATCTGAAGGAATCACTGTTAATTAATTCTGTTTCTCACTCATCCTGTACTTAGATACCAATCACATTATCCTACAGCAGACAGCTAAAATTAGAACAACCAACCAAACAAACCAATATCCAAAAATAGCACCTCTATCCTTTTCCTGGCTCTCAGGAGTGTGAGGAGGGCTAGGCTGGCTACAAGGATCTCTCTCTGAACCTGTGCTAAACCAATTCTCATGCTCTGATTCATAACCACTTGAGGAAGATCAGTGGCTTTAGAAGTTCCTCCCATTTTTAAAAGATCTAATTCAGGATTCAATGGCTCACCCTGGCTGTGGAACCACCTGACTTTTAGATTTCTAATGCCAAGTGAGCTGAACTTTACACACTGAACCTTTTGGTTGGTAGCCCAAAGTGCTCCCTAACACAAGGTACCTCGATAGGCAGTCCATGCTAGGACCAAACAAATCAAGTTTAATCCTGGAGATTTTTGCCCTGAAGGGCCAAAATAGGAGAAGGTGAGGAATGAAGGAATGTTGTAAAAAAACATCTTTCCTCATAGCCAAATAGGACTAAGTGCAGAAGTTTTAATTTTTTTTTTTCTTTTAGGATGGTCAGGACTGAGAATCACTGAGTTTATTTTTCATAGATTTACTGATAAAATAACTGACAAACTTCAGGAAAAAGCAGATTTTGGTAGTGACCACCAGTGTAATTTTTGTTTCCAGTCTTTCGTGGGACTTATACAAGATGAATAACCCTGGCTTGTCTCCTAAGATTTCCATAGAAATCAATTGCCCCTTTAATTTTTCAAAAGCTTTGAGCTGATGAATATTGAGTTTTGCTGATGACCACTGGGTTTTTATAATTAGTCTCAGTTGCCAAACTCCAACCAAGCAATTAGGACATTGACAAAAGGCAATGTCCTCTGACCACTTAAAATTCTTGCCACATGAACCATGGTCTTAAACAGTGGGACAAAAAATGTCAATTTTCTATCCATGCCTTGAGTGGAAAAAAGTGTTATTTTGTTCACAGCTGTTTTCACTTGTAACAATTGTCACTACCCTATTTCCATTATTTGCTTTCAAGTTATTAGTGCTGTTATTTAGTTAATTTGGGTTTTTTGTTTGTTTGGCTGCAAACAGGTATCTGCAGTAGGGCATTCACTGATTTCTACATAGCCTCAACAATAATGACCTTGAGTGGCATTATTGTATTGAAAAGCTATTTTAACACAAATCAGCCCTACATTCCTAAGGATAAATGTACCATCCAGTTCCTCCAAAAGGCTGTGAGGAGAATTAAATTCAAAAAAGAAAAAGCTTGTGAGCAGTTCAGGGGTTATAGGAGGAGGATTCATATAAAGGATATTCGATAGACTGCCATGTCCTTCTCCTCTTGGGAAGTGTTTGTACTTCACTTTCAAGAAATAAATGGCATTCTGTATAGAAATGCTTTAGCAAAATCTGTTACCTTTTGATTTATGTGAAATCATAATCTTATAGGGGTCTTTTCTTTGATTCAGCTGCTCCGTGTGACATTCAGCTCTTTCTCTGTAACTGGCTTGCAGAAGGAAATGCATGTATCTATTCCACTAAGAATGGATGTTTTAGCAGGTGTCAGGTCATAAAATCACTTTATACCACTTCTTGGAGCAGTTTATGATCACTGGATATTGTATCTCTGGTCCATGATATGGGGCATTGCCATATTGATTAAATGCCTTAGGCTGTTGCAGGGGAAAAAAATAAGGATATTTAATCAATAGACCTGTGCTTTAGTTACTGCTCCTGTCAGGCTGGAACAGAAATAGCTCAAGAAAGGGGCAGCTTCTCAGACAATCTGAGGGAGTTAAAGTTTGAAGAAAGCTAAATAATGCCTTTGCAGACCTGTGAGGGAAGATAATCAACTTAGCAATTGCAAGAGCAGAGATTGAGTTACCTGATCAATCTTGCTTAAAGGTTTAAAAGGGCTGAGAAAGGGACTTTTAGAAAGGAGCCCCAAAGAAACAGTGGCTTAAACATGAGTGGAGTAAATTCTTCTGATTACCAGTGATGTGTCCTGATCCTGAATGTTGCATGTGAGGATTAATTTCTGCTCAGCTAAAGCACCTCCTTCAGTGAGAGACTTCAGGGATGAGTCTCTCTGTGTCTGTGATGTAACAAAAGGGAATAATCAGTTTTCCCAAGATTCCCAAACACTGTGGTTGAATCTCATGGTTGTGGTGTTTTCTTGCTGTTTTTTACCTGTTTTTACATTAAACATTTAACTTCAGACCTATGTCTTTGAGTCCTTTGAATACTCACAAGTGGCCATCCCACCCAGTAGAAGTCCAGGACAGGTAAGTCCCCCTGAGGATGCATGAGAAAGTTTTAATTCTGCATTGAATGGTCAGGAACAGGCACCTCTTTCTGCTGTATTTCAAAAGGGATATGGAAAATTCCCAAGTTGAAAAGAATAGCATGTAGGAAAAAACTGGAAGTGTGTATAGATTATCAGAATGAAGACTTAGAGGAAAGTTTATTACACTGTACTTGTACTGTGCTTGCAAGAAAGTACTGAGCATTCATGGTTCTGAAATGTAGCAGGGAGAAAACATAACAAGAATCAATGCCTAGAAGCTGCAGCCAGGCACTTTATACTTTACTTCATTATTTCTAACAGAAAGGGTAATAGAAATCTGGTGGAGATTACTAAAAGAGCAGAAGGTTTTTCATCAGCTGCTGCATTGCAACCCACGCTGCTTGCCTTCCTCAGTGCTGGCTTTCTCTGAGGGAATTATTTTGTACCTGATGCATGTGAAACACTGTCACAGGGAGAGTGGCAGCCTCAGACAAGCCTGCTTTGGACTCAAAATTTTGCAGCACTTTAAGGAATTGCTCTGGCCCACAAGTTCTAATGACAGAAAATCAGATCTATTTATAAAAATTACTTATTTATTTAAGGACATAAGAGATAATGGATGAAATTTCTTAATCAGAGTTACTTACTGCACAGTATAAAGTAAAAGAACTACTGGTAGATTACAGCAGAACATAAAAGAGTGCATTGTATCAAGGTACCTATAATAAAGGCAGCAAAAGAAATAGTATTGATTAGGAAATGTAACTTACAATAAAATGATGATAATTTACAGATTCCTTCACTCTGCCCCTGGGAGTAACCATGAAGCAGCATTCTCACTCAACAGAAAAAACTCCACATATTTCCAGGGAAACGTACAGAAGATTTCTACTTTGTGAAAGTTTGGCTTTTAAAGTTGTAAAGCGAGTGTCTGTCAGTCAGAAATCCAGCTTAATTTGCCAGATCTCACTTCCACAGTCAGATGTTTATTGGCAGCTGGGAGATGCCAGAGCAGTGGTCACCCCAAGGCACCAAAATAACTCCCTACAAGACAGCTTGTCCTGTTTGAGTTAGCTGACTGGATAACAATCACCAGATAAGCTCTTGTGGGGGTGGGATGCCCTGCCACAACCACGTGGTGCCGAGGCAGACAGGCTGAATTAATGAAAATTACATAATTGCTGTCCTTGTCCCCACTCTGGGGGAACTCATGGAATAAACCCCCTGTATTTGCTGCCTGCCTTTTTTTAATTTAAGCAGAGTGTAAGAAAGGGATTGGCTCTCAAGCAGGGTTCTTGGAGCTGGGTACACTGAGTCATTACTGCTTGGGGTGGAAAGGACTGCTGTATGTATTCAAGAACAAATACAGCTTGACAGCGTACAAGCTGTTAAGACAACCTGACCTTTGTGTGTCTACTCCAAGAACAGTAAGTTCAATTAGCTGTAATGCTTCCAGGTCCTGTACCACCATTAGGAAATGCCTTATTCAGCTAAAGCTGTGATTTTTTTTTTTTGATTTTTTTTTTTTGTCAGTATAAAAAGCATTAAAGGATCCACTGTAAGTATTGCCAGCAATAAGGGGAAGAGTCTCATATTCAGTAAGGCCTAAAAAATTAATTAGCTTTATTCCTTAAAAACAAAATAAATACATTCTGTCATAGCCAAAAGCTTCAGAGATGAGTTTTAGCCAGTTGGGTTCAAGCCAAGATGACAGCTCTGGCAGCTGTTGGAAACATTTTGGAGTATGGAGTAGAGTTTGGGCTGGTCCTTGTCAGTTCAGAGATCAGCTGAAATCACCAAGTTGTTCCACAAAGACAAAAGGAGTGTTAAAAAAAAAGGCCAATACATAGGATAGTGAAGAGTGAATCTATTCATGGTCTGTCAGTACTTCACATGTCCTCAGATGTCATTTAAATGCCTCAGTTTACCCCTTCTGAAGGGATGTCGTGATCCCTTGTGATCTTTTGTGTTGTAAGTGGTTAAGTGAGGTCTTTGTTATCACCACAGCATTTCCAGGAGCTTCCAGTATCTGAGGGACAAGAAGCAAAGCTAAAGTGTTGTTTTTTGTTGGAGCAGAACGGAGAACTACAGTGAGAACAAAATTGTTTTATATGAGATTTTGAGGGATTGTCAGATGAATTTGCTTAGATATTGGAGCTCTGAGGCTTCCTGGAGTAAGAGTCCATGGAAAGCTCCTTATGATTTTGATGAAGGATATTTTTGAGGTTCCTAGGAGCTATGTACCATTGAGAAGCTGGAGAAACAACCGTGTTTCCCTGCTGTCCACATCATCTTTTCTCTCCATTTCTTACATAACATTGTATATTAGTGCCTCTGAAACTAAGCAGGACCTCCATCATGGTAGATGTATCACAAAAGAAAATCTCCTCCTGAGGGAACCCACAGCTTAAATAAACTCTCTTGGGCATAGATCACCAAGGAATAATTCTGTAAAACTTTTAGTGCTGCTTGTGACATTTCAGTGGCTTCAAGACATCCCAAATTAAATCCCCTGTTTCAGGTGAGATATAGGAACAGGGCAAACTCATGGCCTTCTGGATCAGCAATTGAAGGACCTGTGGAATGTCCCAAAGTCTTTTAAATGGCTCTAGACTCTGAGACATTTGAAATGAGGCCCCAAATGAAAATCCTTTATTGCTTTTTTTTCCTCTTGCTCCTGCCTGAGGAGCTGCCTACCCAGACTTGTGCTCTTCCCTGAAACTTAACAAACACCTTGCTAAGGAAACACCACGGATACCTTACCCTGATGCCCTGGTGTCCCAGTTTTAATGGCATAGATAGTTACTTTCTCATGTACTACACTCCAGTGGTTTTGAATTGCTTTCCCTGTATCCATCCTACATTTCTTAATGCTTATTTTTCTTCAACTGGCACCCAAGTACCTTTTGAAATCCTGGCTTAAGCTGGCATCATAACTTCTCAGTAGGGGAAAGAAAAGAGACATTGATCCAGTTTTAAGAGCTGTTCCTCTGTCTCTCTGCATTGATTTGTGTGGAACTGTCCTTTTAACTCTCTTTTCCATCTGACTTCTCATTGCTTTCTGATGAGAGCCACTCTAAAAGTGCAGGGTTGGATTTACATCGATTATTCCCTTTGTTGTCTTTTTGTGACCCTTTCTGAACTATGAACTCAGACTTGTGGCTTGGTCATGAAGGGCTTTTATTCCTTTCACATTAGCTATAAATATGGATTAACAGCTGAATGTGACAGGCATCTGAGCTTGTTTCTCTGAACAAGGAAAAAACCCTTTTCACCCTGTATTAAACTGCAGTTTGTTCTGAGAGAGAAGCATATTGGAAAAACCAACAACAACATCAAACTCAGTATTTAGAGCCTTTGGGTTGAGGGAGATGAGCAAAAAATGCACGTGCCTTGATACCATTAGGCATTGTAAAGTTAATCTTTACAAAGAACAATCTTTACAAAAGAGCAATTTTAATTAGTTTTGTTTTCTTAGTAAGTACCTTGTTCATCTGTTTAATACATTTTTGGAAGATACACAGTGTTAATTTATCTGTTAGTCTTTCCTTTGGAACACAAATAGTAAGTACTAATAATGTGTGCCTAAATGCAATTACAGCTAATAAACCAAGGACCAGTTTTCTCACATTTTATATATCTGCTATTTTCCCATGGATTTTTGTTTGTCTCTCATTTCCTTTTTCTTTTCCTTTCTCCTCACATGCATTTTCTCTGGCTACACCAGAAATCTTTGGAAATGACCTCTTTGGATAAAATACATCTTTCCATATACAAGCAACAAATCCAGATGCAGCATGTAGTACCAGTTTTCAGCAGTTGCAAGAACAAGTTATCAGGTTATTAAAAAACCCCAATCCTTATCTATTCTTAGCAGTAAAATAATTAATACGTGTCATTTATTAAATTTTTGGAAGACCAGCAGGATGCAGTCAGGACTGTATTGTATGACCTTCATCAATAAACAAAACAAAACAAAACAAAACAAAACAAAACAAAACAAAACAAA
>CM031858.1:150822736-150955205 GCA_018697195.1 Certhia americana | reverse complement strand
AAACAAAACAAAACAAAACAAAACAAAACAAAACAAAACAAAACAAAACAAAACAGTGTATTTCTTTAGTATTAACTGTTTTCTAATACAGACTGTCAGTAAAATTTTTGGGGGAGAAGGAAAGAAATTGAGATAATTACACTTTTGCTTCATAATTATGTACCCAGTCCAGCTTTTAGTCCCTTTGACCATGAGAAGTGATACATCATCACACAAGGGTCTGAGGCAGGGTCATGGATCCATGTGACCTTCACTCTTTGGAGAGGTTTGAATCTGAATTTTTTCCCTGCTCCATAAAGCATCAGAATCATATTATTGATTCAAACTCAGTCAGGCTCCAAGACAATGAAAAATAAATGCAGGCATAAACACAGTGTTTTGACAACTACTGTTTTCCATTATTGTCTTTTACATCATGTGAAATGCATGATGTGATCAGCTGCTCCATCTGCACATAACCACAGGCTGTTTAGAGAGGCATGCCAAAAAAATCCCCGTGATTTCCACCAGCTCCTCTTCATCTGGACTTCACTGCTGTGAGAATTATTTTCTGTGGCCATCAAAAGGGCTGTTGGACTGGTGCCACAATATCCAGCTTGCTCCTGACAGTGGGGACAGACTGTGGAGTTGTGGTGAGGTTGTTGCAACTGCTGGAGCTTCTCCTTCCTGCTCAGAGCTCTGTCCATCCCCCAGGCTTACCCCACTGAGAGTTCCACTGCCTCTCTTTCCCTCCGGATTCCATAATATTGATGGCAGAAAAAGAGATTGAAAGACCTGAGAAGTATCAAGTAGTCAAGGCCATGGATGCTGGGTGCCATTATCACAGGGGCACAGTGCTTTTGAAAATTAGTGATCATGGAATCATGGGATTGTTTAGGTTGGAAAAAGCCCTGAAGATCACCAACTCCAGCCATTAGCCCAGCACTCCACGGCCACCACTGAACAATGTCCCAGGTGCCATGTGTAAATATCTTTTAAATCCCTACAGGAATGGTGACTCCACCACTGCCCTGGGCACACTCTTCTAATGCTGGGCCATCTTTCTGTGATATCCTTTTATACTAATATCCAATCTAAACCTTCTGGTGCAACTTGAGGCAGTTTCCTCTTGTCCTGTTGCTGCACGAGAAGAGACCAACCCCCACCTGGCCACAGCCTCCTGTCAGGGAGTCAGAGAGATTAAAAGTAGAAATTATTTCAGCGATTCCTTCTGGTCCGTGCTGAGGAAGTGAAAATTTAAGTATACCATAAATACTGTATGTACACTATAGAATATAGACATATAAAATGCCCACTTGTATTTTGATCAGTTGGTAACAGTTATGCTTTAAAAATATATAAGTAACATATGGTGATTATGGCAATGTCGATTTAATGAAGCTTTAATTGAAGCGATTTGCTGTACTGTGAAGAGAAAAGCTGACAAGCAAGATCAAATGAGCACAAAGGGAAACAAAACCAGAGGTCATAAAGGTCTGTATTTTACCAGTAGAGCTAGAGACACCAGAAGAGTTTTAAAAGACAGCTTTAATTTTCAAGGAAAAGTAAGTCTAGGATTTTCAACTTTTCAAAAAGATTTAAGCAAATGAAGAAGCTTGTCAGATTTGACATCCTCGCCCTGCCCCTTCAAACTTAATGAAGTGTCACTAGAGTCTATGAGATAAAGCAATATTTAATCCAATATCTGAAGCTTCCTCCCCTTGGACTGTGTTTTCAGCTGCAAAACTTGGCAAAGACTCAGCCTGTGGCACTACATCAACTTCCACCTCTTGCCAGTCTTGTCCTGTGTGACGTTGACTCTGATGGATTTTATTGAAATGCATTAGTTTTCATCTCACTCGTTTTTTGTCAGACTGATGGAGTTACAGCAGAGTGGATGTTGTGGTGTTCTGCTTTGTGCATCAACAACAACATGGTCATTTAATACTTTTCTATAATCTCCGTGAATGATGAGCATGAGCAGAGGAGAAAGGACGGACATCTTGATAATCAAATCCCTGGTGAAGTTTAAAACATTGGCTCTCAGAAATTAACTTTTGGCATACGCAGCAATGGAATTCACACTAGAAGAAGAGAGAAATGTAGAGAGGAAAATGATTAATATTCACTGTCACTTTTCTGATAGCAACAGCAATAAGTAAACGAGAGAAAACTACTAAAAATAACTTTCTGCATAGAAAGTCAGTCTAAGCAGAGCCAAATATGTGATGCATTGCTTTTCCAAATACACTGAACAGGCACTTTAGTCCATCAGGTGTGGAATGAATCTTTTAACACTTTGACATGACCACAGTTCAATCTGTGTAACCAATTAGTCCACTAAAGCATTCCCATTTTGTAAGAGGGGAAAAAGAATAATCATAGAATCATGGAATTGTATAAGGACTTGGGTTGGAATAGACTTTAAAGACCATCTCATTTCAACTCCCCCTGCCATGGGCAACATTTGCAGTTTCTCACCACCCTCTCAGTAAAGAATTTCTTTCTAGTATCTTATCTAAATCTCTTCTCTTTTAGTTTAAAGCTCTTCCCCCTGATATCACTATCTGCCTGTTTAAAAAGCTGCTCTCCCTGTTTTCCATAAAACTCCTTCAGGTACTGGAGGGTTGTAGCGAGGTCTCCCCAGAGACTTCTCCAGGCTGAACAACCCCACTGATTAAAAATCATCACCCCCCTTTTGTCTGAGTGCAAATAAGTAAGGTATGAAAGATTCCTCGATCCTAACATCAAGTTTGATCTCATAGTCCCAGACTAGAGAATATTAACTCTAGACTGTCAAAAAATGAAATCCCAAAACAACAGCTCATTGTTAATTCTCATATTTAATGCTCCCATGTGTTGGGAAAAATAGTGCTTTTTCCAAACCTTTTAATTCGTGGGATACCTCAGGCAGGATGTTATTCCTGTATAACAGTTAACTGTGGTCCCACGGTAATTCTCTGGGGAATAATGGCAAAGTAAACATCCTCAGAGAGGTGAGAAGAAGTTCAGCCTTTCATCACTCCTTTGAGAAATGACCACAGGAGTTTGTTTTCCTGTTTTCCACTGAACGTGAAATGAAAGTCCCTCTACAGGTTCACAGAATGCACTGGATAGAGATCCCTTAATCCCTCTGGCTGAGGCAGGGTTTTGGGGTAAGGTCAGATGGAAAGATCTCTCTCCAAATTTGTTTTTCAACAAGTTTGACTTTGGATTTTTAGAAACCAGGATGTTTTGGGGGTTTTTTTTGTTTGTTTGTTTTTTGTTTGTTTGTTTGTTTTTTACTTTTAAACCTCCCTGTTAAATCTTTTAAATCCTTTCCACATCGTTTGTCTGCAGACATGTTGTTTCCAAGCATGTGCCATTTGTGGGTATTCCCACCTGTGAATCCTCTCTGCTCTGCAAAATTTACAATCAATCATTCAGCTGATTTCTATTAAGTCGACCAAAGCAGAAATCTTCAGTTTTACATTCCTACAAAATTTTGGAAAAACCTCTACCCAGGTAGAGGAGAAATACTATTAATAACTCCACCAGAGGAATGGGTACAGCGCAAGTTCATTCCCTGCTAGATGTGAAATTCCCCACACAACAGAAGGCTTGAGAAAAACAACTTTGGTAGTGTTGGTGCTCTCTGAGACACTAAATTTTGAAGTAAACTTCCAAAATGATCCACCATTGCTACAACAGAGAGCATGGAACAAATGGACTGACTGTTTGTGGTGCTCTGAGATAAAAATCAAACAGGATTTGTAGTGAAGATTATGGTTTTTATTAGAATGACCCAGATCTGGGAAAAAACAAAACCAGAGTCTCTCTTAGGAGCACAAACCCTTGGAGTGGCCTGAAAATGGCTCATGTGCCTCATGTGCCTCATGTGCCCAAAGTTTTTTGCCTTCTCTCTCTAATAAAAGATTTATGCTCCTCCTACAAAGCTTTTTTTGACTGACATCACATTGATCTAAATTAGCTGCAACTCCTCCATGGCAGCAGGTTTGGAACTAGGTGATTTTTAAGGTCCCTTCCAACTGAACTATTCTGTGATTCAATGATATTATGAAGAAACAGTATCCAAGGAAGTCCAAGGAAGGATTTAAAAAAATTAATAATAATAATAATAATAAAAAAATTATTTAGTTATTAAAGAATCAAGCCCTGAAAATCTGTTTATCTGAGGCTTTTATAATGTTTAAAACTCAGATTACGATGATGTTGCACACAGCATGGACAGACACAGACAGGTCTGAGCTACAAGAAACTTCAATTTTTATGGCTATAATTTTCCCCCTCACTTGCAAGAAGTCCTGTGCCCTCTCACTGAGCTCACACACAAATCAAAACCATACAAATGAGGAGGTGGCTGTCGTGGTCATGTGTAGGTACCAAGAGATTTTCCATTTAATTGAGCCCAACACCTGGCTATTTAATAGAGGTCACCAGCTAAATCAGTTAGAAACGGCTTAGGCAGGCATGTGGAAGCAGGGCTGAATTAGAAATAAGTGAATCCTAGCTTTGGCCACAAATGTGTGGAAAATGAAACTAAATTAAGTTGCTTCAGCCCTTTCACTGGCACAAACTGATATAAATTGGTTTCATTAAAAAACCCTAATATATTTTAGGGCTGCAGTCCTAACCTATTACGTTTTGTGTGGTTGCCGAGAGCAAGTAGCTTAGTGGCATTTTATGTAGCAAATGAACGGGGGACAAATAGAATTTTATTGCTTGGTAAATGAAAAGGCTGGGAAGTTTTGGAATAAAATTGATTTTCACATCTGGAAAAGTTTGCCTTATCATTAGTGCTGTGCTTGCTCTCTCTCTCTTACTCGACTTATTTTTCACTCCATTGTTTTCCACTTATTTTGCAAGGCAGCCGTGTAATTTCCATTCCCATTCATTCATGCTCCCAAATTGTGTTTTTCTTTTCCAAGCACAGTGTTTGAAAATGTTTGCACAGGGGCTGCTCAGCTGAACTGTTCCTTGGATGAAGTGGGATGAGTGTTGGTCTCTGCCTTTTTCCATCTCAGACCTCTGGGGATAATATTTGCAAAAATGGTTTTGGAGCATTTGCAGAAATCCTGACCATGTTTAATGGAGTTTTTATAAACTCCATGATCCACTGCTCTTTCCAGCTTTGTGGTGTGTCATGAGGAAAATGCACCCATGGTATTGTACATCATTATATGGAAATACCGGAACATACACAGCTCCTGAACTATTATGGGAACACCACAAATATTTGGAAGGGTTTTTTAGCTAAGGTTATGCATCTCCTTACAACTTTTGGAAGAGCTGGGTGGCTTGGCATCTCTTCACAGACTGTCTTTTGCCCCTTACATGAGACACTCTTCAGAAAATCATCCAAAAATCACTGTTTTTCCCATATTTAATCCCTGTTTAGAAACCACGTGTGCTCTGTTTGGCAGTGGCAATTTGGCTCAAAGTGTATCATTGTGCAAAACTGTATTTTTGTGCATTGGAAGTGCCAATAGGCACATTGGAAGTTTAGTAAGGAAAAGGCTAAGGCAGTGGGTGCTCCATTCCACTTATCCCATAATTCTCAACGAGTTCTCGGTGCCACAGGATGATGCAGTTTGCCATCCCACAACACAGAGACAGCCCAAGCTTGCTGGATGTGTCTCACACTTCTTTTCATAGAACCATAGAATTGTTTAGGTTAGAAAAGATCTCTGAAATCATCATCTGTAACTGTCAACCCAACACCACCACCATGTTCACCACCTAACCATGTCCTCATGTGCCAGAGCCACCCATTTTTTAAACACTTCCAGGAGTGGTAGATTAGATGTTAGGAAAAATTCTTCCCTGGGAGGGTGATGAGGACCTGGAAAAAGTAGCCCAGAGAAGCTGTGGCTGCCCCACCCCTGCAAATTTTCAAGACATGGTTGGATGTTGGTCTGTGCAATTACCTAGTGTAATGGGAAGTGTCCCAGATCTTGGCAGGAGTGTTGGAAATAGATGATCTTTAAGGTTCCTTCAAAGCCAAACCATTCTATGATTCTGTGATTTTATCCTTGGACATTATCCTTCTTTGTTACAGAAATGTTTGCAGGAGCCTGTACTGCCCCTGCCCACTGTGCTGGTTCTGTGCTTACTTTCATTAATTCCTTTCTTATTAAAAGGCACACATTCTTCACTCAACCACAAAAAAAAAAAAAAAATTCTTATCACAGCAGTCAGCTGTGAGTTTGGGTTACTGATTACAGAGCGTTTTGGGATTATTATGGCCTTCTAGATAGATGAATACCTGGAAACTGCCACATCTTCCCTTTTGCTTTGCTTTACAGAGTCCCATTAGGCATAGATGATTTTCCTAGTGAAAATCTGCTTCTGAGAAGTTTTGCCTCCAGTGATGTCAGCTGGTCACCTTTTCCTGGCACTGAATGCAATTTAGAGTGAATAAATTCAGTAAGATTCTATGCCAAGAATTACTCAGCTCTTCATGCCAAAATATTAATCGATAACACCTCTTAAAATTTCTCTTCACTCCAATCACTTTTATAGAGTTGCAATTTACTGCATGGAAGCAGGGTAGTAAAAGATAGAAAAAACAGCTGTTAAGTCACATTATTATTAATATTTATCTGGCATTTACAGAGTCCCAAAAGGTGTTTTGGAACACTTTTGTGTTCCTCAGCAAGCCAGAAGACACAACAGCTTTCCCAAGGACTGCAGCTGTAAATATGTAAATACAGGACAAAGACATTCTCTAGTCAAAGAAATGTCTTTAAACAATCCCATGGAACTTTCTGCCCAGAATGTCCTGATAAACCTTTTTGGGCTTTGAAAGTGGGGAGAGGAGGAGCACACTGAAATTTGTAGGAACACATTTCTCAGTCTCAGACTTTGAGCAAGGGAAAATTAATTTAGCAATGAAAAAGAAGATAAAATTATGTAGAAGCATGTGCAGGACAGAGGACTCTGATTTAGAGCCAGGAGATATTTTATTTTGGTTTGGTTTGGTTCTGTTTCCTCCTTGAAAACTTTCCAATATATAATTTGTTATCCCAAATTTGCTCTGGAGTAAATCTAAATATTTATGGGTTTTCTTCCTATTTCACTACAATGAATAGACCAGTTTGGGCAAAAAACACTTTTCTCAACACCAGAATGTTGAAGAGGCCAATACTCAGAACATTCTTACTCAGGGTCAGGTCATCCAGAGTTTTGTCATTTCCTCTCATTTCTGTGCATCCCAAGGGAAGAGCCTGGTCATTACAGCTGGTGTTACACCAGGGAGAGGTTTTGGTAAAGAATTAAATACTCTCTTTTTGGTAAAGAACTAAATTACTCTTTAATTAATAAAGAATTTATTAATCACTGGTGATGGATAGAATCTCCCTCAGCCTCAGAGCTGCAGTTCTGCAAAGTGTTGGAGAGGAAGACAAAACAGCTCTCCCAGAACAGCCTCAAGCTGGTGGTGAGAAATTCATGGGGTACCACCAGTTCAAGGCTTGGGGCTGGGCTGAGGGCAGAGATATTTACAGCACATTCCTCAGGGGCCTTTGTTTTATTGAAACCTTTTCCTCGTGTTTCTCTGTTAGGTCATGATGCAGGACATCAATGCACGCTTGAGCTGCAGAGCAACTCACCAGAGGTTGAATCAGTCACAGATACTTCAGGGTGATATGAAATGTGATGATGGGTGTGCACTGAAGAAGATTGAGTAGGAGAGCTGGAAGCTGTATTTGTAAGGGAAAAGGAGCATGGTGACGTATTTAAAAATGTCAGCTTGAGGAAGGTCACAGAATCATAAAATTGTAGTCATGGAATGGTTTGGGTTGGAAGGGACCTTTTAAGATCACCTCATTCCAACCCCCTGCCATGGGCAGGGACACCTTCCACTATCCCAGGTTGCTCCAAGCCCCATCCAACCTGGCCTTGGACACTTCCAGGGATGAGGAGTCCAGAGCCTCCTTGAACAGGACCTCTTGATTGGCCCATCTGTAGAATCAATGTGGGACTGTGCTCCTCGACACCATTCCCTACTGAACTTGAAATAACAGATGAGGAGACTACTCACAATATTTCATCCCACATCCTACCCTGTAATTGGGAGAATTGTACTCAGTGGTGGAAGAACTGTGTCATTCAGCGTAGAGCAACTCTGGTTTGAAAGGTCTGAAGAAAGTAGAGTTCAGGCTTCAGTGGTTTTCAGACATTGAAAACAGCACAAATGTGTTTTTATAACTGAGGTTCCAAATAGAGGTAATTACACTGATTATGCAGTGAATGTCTTGTTTTCATGTTTTATAAATCCTTTATTCATTTACCATTGTGAGTGGACAAGAGAGTTGGCTTTTCACTGACAAAAAAAAAAAAAAAAAAAAAAAAAAAGAATAGAATCTCATTAGGGAGCAGCAGGAGGAAAGCAATGTCAGTACAGTTGTGCTTGCCTATCACATGCTGAAAGAAAGTATAGCAGTATCCAGTGTCCAGACACTGGAAATGAAGGCTTGATAGATAAGTACCACCTTGGAAATGCCAGTGAGTCTTGGTCTTCCCAGGCTGCACTTTAAGAGCTTGTTAGTGATTTAGTGACATCCACCTTTCCCAAACACACAAATTGTATTGTGAGCCTTGACAGGTATTTCAGTAACAGCAAGATTTTAGACAAGACAATTTCTCCCTTTACCTCTCTGTATTACCTATCCATCCTTTTAAACTCAGGATAAGATTTATTAATTTTTTTAAATCCTAAGATGAAGTATATCCTGCTGTTTGAGAAATATTTGGAGGAACTTCGTTTGCATCCATGTTTTTCTGAATTCATGTTTTTTCAAACCATGATACATTGAAAAAATAAATAAATAAAAATCCTAAATGCTGGAAAGGAAGATTCCAACACTCTGCTCTCTGCTTTGGTCACACTGGATCAGCTACTCTCCCACAGAGAGGGCAATATGAGAAGTGTTTTCAGGACACTGCTTAGTCACAGTTGGAGCTGGGTTTAAAATAAGAAGGCACAATATTGTACTTGATTCCTTCTCCAGTGTGAGAGTTTTTCCTTACTGCTGTTTGCACAGCTCATTCCTGCTCATGCTGGAATAAAAGCTGATTCCTACTGGGGTGAGACAAATACGTGAAGAGAAGGCCCATGTCTCTTGGGAAGAAGGATCAACATTTCAATGTCAGAGTCTGAAGAAAAGGTATTTCAATCTTAAATCAGGTTCCTGGGACATTTAACACCAGATGTGCCTGTACTGGGCTCATAATACATTTCCTGTGTAAATTAGAAACATTGGGATCATCTCAGACAATGAGGACATGAGATAAAGAAAAGTGGGTGAAGAAAAATGTTGAGTGCACACTCTTGCTAAAAAAACCTCAACCAACCAAACCAGAAAGTGGAGGCTGAAGGCAGAGCTCAGGACCCTGAAGAGAAGAAACTCAGGTTTTTTTCTTTCTGTCCTTTTGAGTGTAGGTTCTGAACCTGTTCTTTAAGGCACAAGTGGGACATCAATTCTTGGCCTCACCTCTCCCCACTGAAACAGGTGCCATTTGCCTCTGCAGTTTGGAGGGCCTTAAATTGTTTCGTAAGGAGTCTTAGACTGCTTCTGAAATCCTGAAGAGAATGTAAGAAAGTGGATTTCTGTGAGTAAATTGTGAATGAGTAGTTTTCTCTGAGCGGTTGTTTAATTGAGCTGCAGCTGGTGCTGATTATGTTTGTTTTTCCTTCAGTGTCTCTCATTTCCTTTAGTTTCTGTTAATTCCTGCTTTCATTGGGTAACTGTTGCTGTACAAGATTTTAAGAGTGGTAAAAAAGAAAAAAACAAAAAAAAACCAAAACAAGAAATAAAAAAGTGCGTATTTTAGGAGCTTTTTATGACAGTTGTTCCTGGAGACACCTGTAAACTATTGAGCTGAATTGAGCTGCAGCTGCTGCTGATGATATGGGGTGTGAAGGAGAAGGGGTGTGACTCATTATCCTGGTTCTTCCATCACCCTGTTCCATGGCTGGACCTGCTGAGGTGGCTGTGAGGCCATGTGTGCTGAGATCTCTGTTCATGTGGGTCTCTGGGTCAAGAAAATACTAAACTGACTGCCAGAGGCTGGAGCCAGAAGATGATGGAGGGGAAGCACAACAGAATCACAGAATATCCTGAGCTGGAAGGGACCCACAAGGATCATTGAGTCCAACTCCTGGCAGTGCACAGGACACCCAAGAATCACTCTCACTCAGCTTGGAGAGGGACAGGACATTGGTATGGACAGAGGTTACGTGTTGTTGTATCTCAGGTGGTATCTCTGCTCTTCTCAGGTGAGACCCCACCTGCAGGGCTGCCTCCAGCTCTGGAGCCCAGCACAGGAAGGACACGGAGCTGTTGGAGTGAGTCCAGAGGAGGTCACCAAGGGCATGAGAGCCATTCCATGATTCTCTGACCTGTGACATCACTGCTATATGTGAGAAGTCACACTGCCATTTGTCCTGCACAATAACCTGGATTGATGGATAAGGAATTCTTTGGGGTTTCTTTTTTTATTCTGCACGAGGAGAAAGCAAAGATGGTCAAAACAGGCAGACAGCAGCCTCACGAGTTTCAACAAGAAGTGTTAAATCCTGGGGCCTAAGTGGCTCTGGGTGGTCCTGCTTGGACAGGGGGGTTGAACCAGATGACATCCAAAGGCCCCGGTAACCTCAAACTGTGATTTTGTGAGATCTCTCTGTCAGTGGTGAGGATTTCAGTATTTTCCTTCTTTTCCTGTGGACTGTCTCTTCTGATTTGCCTGTGTTACAGAGCAGATGCTGTGGAAAGAGCTCACGTTCCACTGGAACTCCAGGGGCTGCCAGGTCAGGTTTTCCACAGAATGTTCTCCCAAGAAAGATTAATATTGGAAAACAGAGGGCATGTTGTTGTTTTCTACAGGGCAACACATCTTATCCTTAAAGGTTAATTCACTTTTTCAACTCCTTTTTGATTCCATGTCATAGCCAAGGGAGTAGACTTTACTATCTGTGACATACTAGACTATGTGACCTGTCAAAACCTCCCTGTCCTGTGAGCAGTTGTTTTGTAAAGAAGGAGAGAAATCCTCCAGAGACCTCTGGAGGCATGACGAGATCAAGATCCTGGCTGATCTGAAATAAATAAATAAATAAATATAGATGTTAGCAGGCTCCCAGTCATTTGTTCCCATTCAGACTGAGAAGAAGAGTTTTGTCTGGAGAATAAAAAACATTGTTCATGAATCCTGCATCACTTTACTTTTCCACCAAGAACATTTCTTCTTGATATTAGCTGACTTCTGAGGGTCACAGTCAGCTGGCAGTCAGCTTCTTGTGCTGCTTAATTATATTTATACATAGAGACAAATGCGGAAGCCTCTGCTACTTTCTTTTGTGTAGGGTGGTTCATTTCCACCTCTAGAAGTTCTTTTTTTCTCCTCTGGTTGAAATATCCCAGTTGTTTGGATATGTTCTGGATGTCCTGCCTCTTTTCATCACTCTGTGATGCCTTTGATGTTCCTCTTAGCATTCTTGTGACTTCTCAAGGTCACCACTATGCAAGTCATGTGGCCATCCTTGTGTTATTTTCACTATCAGCAGCTGTTTCTTAACAACTCCAGGGTCATTGAACACATAAAATGCAATTGAGCTCAGTTTCCTCACTGGATTTTTTCAATCCTGTTTTTCTCAGTCATGCAATGATAGAGAAAAATCCAGGGTTTATGTTCTATCACCATGCCATGCCACCACAGGAGAAGAGCTCCTATTTTAGCACTGAAACTGGGACTACAGCACTGAAACTGGGACTACTTGCTCTGTCTCTTAACTCATTTTAAAGTTGTTTGTGCAACTAGCTGAGAGCCTCAACAAGATTTTGATCACATTTACAGGCAGAAATTTGAGGTGAAGCAGTCAAGGAACAAGTCACCACAAATCACTCTTGGTCAAATTTCTTATCTTTGGGATTATATATCCAAATTTCCTACATAGCTCTGTGGAAGTTTTCAGGAACTGACCTTGTCCCCAGTGGCTGATGCTTTTAAAAAGTTCCTTTGGACAGGGTCCCTTTTTTTCCTTCAATGTGTGGTTACACAAATTGTGCTGCCTTTTAATAGCAGTGAATTCATAAATTTGAATTACAGAATCACAGAATGGGACAGGTTGGAAGGGACCACAGTGAATCATCTGGTCCTACCTTCCTGCTCAAGCAGGGCCATCCCAGAGCACATGGCACACGATTGTGTCCAGACACTTCTGGAATATCTCCCATTATCAAAACATTTTTGTCCAATAATTTTGCCTGAGCATTTATATGCAGAATAGGATTAGGTTCCCTTACCCTTGGTTTTAAGGCAAATTTCCATCATACAGGCAGGTTCCTCCCACTCAGCAGATATTCCCCTGTGGAGTACTCTCCCTTTAGTAGTCAATTACCTCATCCACATGGTGGGAGGCATGTTCTGTGGGAGCATGACAATGACCATGTTTTGGAGATAACCCTTGTTTGAACATCACCTACTAAGTGTCACGGCAATGCAAACAAATTGGCAACTCCAAGGAAAAAAACCCTGATTTAAAATGTCCCTTGGGGACCCAGAAACGGGCAGGGTTAATTTGTGTTTTCTGCCTGTGCTGGAGCAAAATCTCGTTTAGTTTTCTTTATGAGAGAGAAGCCAGTGCATCAATCCACAGCACCTCCTGGTCTGCTTGACATCCTGCTTTTCTGGAATAAATACATTTCCTGCATTGCTGCATGCTTCTCCCAGTGTAGATATCTATGATTAATATACCTTGTCTTTTATAAACAAACCTAATGCAAAGCCAATAATGTGAGTCTCATTTCTTTACTGCCACCCCACAGCTTGGCTTTGTTTGGGTATATGTGTAAAGGAAGAAAAGATGAATGTTCACTCAAGCTTAGGAGCTGAAGCCATAACAAATTTATGGCATGGAAAACACACATCAGTGTGAAGCAAATACAGCCTGGGAAAGTCTGTTTGGCTTCCTCCTTTAATTTTGCTTTTTAATAACAACACTGCCATGTTGTGCACCCAGTGAACATAAGTTACAGTATGTAAGTACATTGCAGGGGGGGAAAATACACTGAAGTACCAGGAAGCTTTTATCAGTTACTGGATTCAGTCATGGCATCCTAAATGATGAAAGTAGAAGGAACTGCTGTGATCACATAAAGTGACCATTAGCCAGTGAATTTCACTCAAATCAGTTTTGACTTCAACTAGTTCACCTTGGAGACAAGAGAGAGGAAGTAATTACAGTTTTACATTTTGAATGATGAGAGGCCTGACCATAACCTGCATTCTGTATCTCTGATGGAAATTCCCTTTAGAACTCACAACCCACACCGGATTCCCAAAGTGAATTTGTCCATCTAATGAGTCCTACCATGGTATTTTACTTTTCCCTTACATCATCCATCAAAGCCCTCATTAACAAAGTCATATTCCCCAAACAACATGAGTGACTGCCATTTCTCTTTGATAAGGACAGTTCATACAATTTCCTGATCCCATTCTCTTGATGTGGGCTTTGGGTTTTTATTTTTTCTTTGTTTGCTGGGCTTTTTTTTTTTTTCTTTCCTATGAGGGTAGGACTGTTTACTTTTTATCACTTATTGAATTTTGCTGGACTTTTTCTTATTTTTCAAAATCTTTCATAGCTTGTGGATCCCAGATGTGGATCTCAGCACTTCAGTAATGACTGCTGAAGATGAGCTCATTCCTGCTTGGGAGTCCCACATCTCAGGATCTCAGATCCTTTTTTAATCCATGTGTGGATGTCCATTTGTCCCCAGTGACTTCTTTGATCTTATGGACATCCTTTGGTACCTCTGTAACAAGGATCCTACAATAATCTGTCTCATGTGATGGATTTGTCTTGCTGATAGAAATACTCAGAGGGGCCATTTGTCTGGAAGAAAACCATATCAACACTTTCTTGTGGGATGTTTTTTGGGTTACTGGGGCAGCCAGAGACCAGAGTGCTTGGCCATCCTTTGTTTGCTATCGTTTCTATCTTGGGGATTCATTGCACCTGTCCAGACATTAATTTTATATAATTGGCTTCATCACACCAACTTGTCCTAAATCCTCACCAACAGGGACATAACATTTATTTAATGAGGTCTCTTCTCCAGAAGCCAGTGATGATTGATACTGATTTATATTAATCTTCTTTTAATTCTTTATTAATAGAATCCTGTATCAGTTGCTCCACTATTTTGACTAAGATCAATGCTAGATTGACAGACTTGTAATTACCTGGCCCATCCCTTTTTTTTGATCTGTCTGCATCATCTGGTTTCTTCACAAAGACTGGAAGTAAGTGTCACTGAATTCATTCACCTTTTCTTTTTTTTCCCTCCTCAGCTCTATTTTTCCATTTCACCTCTTGCATTTTACCTGCAGTAATAGATTCTAGCTTTAGATGGTTTTGGTTTGTCTTTTTTCTTATATGTGGAAATTATTCTTTATCGTCCCTTCTACTGGCAGTCATAGTTTTTGTCATGTGCCCTGTATTTCACCTGATGAATTTTCTTCATTTCCTGTCCTCTGATTTATAACACATTCTTTTTTTTTTTTTTTTTCCTGTTTGCAAAATATCTGAGCATTTTTATTGATCAAACCCTACAGAATAGACTGGTATGGAAAATAAGTCCTCTAGAGCAAAGATGCCAAATGACAATTTGGTATAAAATGCAATTTAGTTACAATTTATGTTCCTACATTCAAGAATATATTTTAGGAATATATTCTAGGTTGCATGCTTAGCTGCCACTGCTTGTTTTCTTTACATAACTTTTCTGAGTTTTTGTATTGCAACCATTTTATTTCAAAATCAGATCTTTTACATTCCAGTGCTGAATTTTCTGATTCACTATTTCTGATAATTCTATGAAGAATTATCATTAATTCTTGTGATTTTTCAACTGTCATCTAACTCAGATACAGACAATAATAGTTTAAAAAGAAAACTGTATGAGTAGTGCTGGTGTGGAAATATTAATTCTTTTACCATGGAGAACTTTCCACTTCTGATGAGATTTTAAGTCCATATCCCTTCTGATGTACACAGCAGGAAATAAGCAGAGTTTATAACTGAATTAAACAAGAGATTGGACAGTAAATCATTTGCAGAGGTGGGTTGGAAACCTGACTTCTCCCTGTCCACAAGGCTACATTTCTTGCTGAGGATGAAAAGTTTACATCTGAAGAGGTGTTTCCTGCAGTTAATGTCTTTTCACTGCACTCAGTGAAAACATTGGGTTGAAAATACATTTCCTTAAATATTGTGTGTGATGCTTTTGGAGAGTCTTTTCTGAAATAGAGGAGCTCATGGCTGATTAACAGGGGATTATCTTAAAAGGTTGGGTTTACAGTGACTTGGCATGGTTATTCTGAAAATGTTGGAAATATGTGTCAAATTAAATGTATTCTGGGTTTGTAAGGAAAATTAAGTTTTTAGAGGCAGGAAGAATGGAAACAGAAGACAGTTTATGTATTATGTGGACAAGAATGCTGAAGATAAGGGAGAAATGGGAATATTTGAAATGTATTACTTATTTAACATCTCTATAGTGCTTGCGAGGTGTCAGTTCTTGAAAACTCCCTATCTTGAGTAGGTCCTATTATTTAAATGGAAAAAACATGGATGTTAGGGCAGGAAAGTATTATATATTTTATTGGGTCTTTTCTAAAAGATTTAGGAACATGCTGATATGTGTGATGACATTCTAGATTTCTTACAAGCATCCTTTCAAAAAAAAAAAGACTTTTCTGAAGTTTCCACTGAAGGATGAAGTCCACGAGGATGACTTAAGGAAGGACATTTTGGGGTGGAGCTACAGCATTTGACTTTGTGCATTTAATTGTGGTAGCCAAATTAGAGCTTGGACCTTTGAAATATCAGATCACCTACTGAGTATCATAGAATCATAGAAATATCCTGAGCTGGAAGAGGCCCACTAGGATCATCAAAGCCCAACTCTTGGCCCTGCAAAAGACAGTAATTATTCCCTTTCTTTTAACTGAGAAGGACTGAGAAGAATTTATTTGGTAAATGTAGGTCCAATTAAGATGTTTGGTTTTCATTCCTGAAGTTAAGAAATATGATTTGCTCTTCAGTCAGGCCAATAAGAAACATAGAAGAGGAATCACCCTGAGGGGATTAAGGTATCAGCTGGGCAGAAGGGACTCTCCTTCTATAAGGAACAGAGCAGAGGGGATCCAAAATTCAATGAGGCACTGGCAGATGAGTGGGGAGAAGCAGTGAATGCAGACCTCCTTAGAAAGCAAGAAGGATTTTTGCCTGGGTATTCTGAGGAAGTCTTTAAGGAAAAAGTCAGGATGGTCAAAACATCAAGTGCAGAATCTGAGCATTGCTTTGCCTCTGGGAATCAGAGAGCTGTCTGAGAGGTGGAGAAATGTTTGCAGTAGCTGAGACAGAAGAGGGTTATTTACCCAATTCTCCTGATATAACAACTGTTCAAATCTCTTGTAATTCTGGTTGTTCCACCAGGAGTATTACCAGGTGATATCTACAATTTGTGAAGTGTCGTGTCCATATTCAGCTGCAGCTCTTGACCCTGCTGGCACTGAGTTCCCTTGACAAGTCTGCTCTGCCTGACTGATGACAGTCCCATCAAGACATTCCCAAATGAGTTCTACTCTTCTTGTACAGCATCACACCACTGCTTTATAGGGAGCTCAAGATCCCCTTTCAGCACCAGAATTGTGTCTAAAATCCTGCAAAACATTTTTACATTTGTGCTTTTTGCCCAGAAGAGCTGTGGAGATGTGGATGCCACATGCCTGGAAGTATACAGCACCACGTTGGATGGGTCTTGGAGTAACCTGGCCTGGTGGAAGGTGTCCCTGCCCATGGCAGGGGGTTGGAACTGAATGGCCATTAACCCAAGCCATTTTATGGTTCTATGTTTTAACTTCTTAATCCTTGGCATACATGTTGTAGGTCTGCAAATAATTTTTTTTTTTCCTCCTGAATTCACATCTCTCCACGTTTTTCAAGACCATTTTAGATTCCACCTCTGTTCACTGAAATGCTTCTACAAATACCCCACCTTGTTGATATTCACAAATATTTAGTTGTTTTTGGTTTTGTTTTTTTACTAAAACAAGTCAGTGGTTGTATTTGAAATAGAAGCAAGTCTAAGAAACATCACCAAGATATCTCATTTAAGATCCCCTTCTATTCTGATGCTAAGAAGCTTCTGACAATTACTCTTCAAAAGTGATTTGCCAATTATTCCTCCCTAACTACAATTGGTTCTTTCTAACCTTACTGTTAAAAACTTTTCCTTCATGTAGCATCATATTTTACCATCTTTCTCTCATCTGGCTTTTTCTAAGTGAGGAATTAAATTAGGTTATTTGGAATTATTTCCTGTAGTACATTTGCATTTTATTTATTTGTCTTTAAGAAGGTGATTATCTTCTCAGTATGTGCAGATGACTGCTTAATAATTTCTTCTAGCATCTGCCCACAAATGGAAGTTAGGCCTAGCAGTCTGTAATTTCTCAGTCATCAACTCGTTTTTTTGCAGGCAGGTTCTATATTTATCCCTCTTCAGTCCTCTGGTGCTTCTGAATCCTCCACAAACTCTTGAAGATAATCACTAATGACTCAGTTTGCTTTAGTTGGTTTCCTGCAAAATCTTCAAGACCCAACTGATTCAAACATCTCTGCCATCATGAAATACTTCAAACCCACTCTTCCTGTGACACAGCCTCCATCCAGTCTCCTGTGGTAAGAATAACTCTGTCAGCATCTACTCACAAGTTACCATCCTTGTCAAGACAAGCAAAACGTCCCTGGGGTACCTCAGCTCTCTCTGCACCCTTATTAATCATCACTATTTTACTTCTGATTTCCAGAAGCATTATCATCTTTCTGATGGTACAGCTGATGCTCAGGGGTTGCTTTCTCTCTTTGGAAATGGAATTCACCAGGGCTCCTGTGTATTCTTGGTTACTGAAAAAAGCAATTAAGTGTCAAAGGGGCCTCATCCCTATTATGCTGCAGCAGATGGGCTTTGGTCACATCAAAAACCATGCTGGGAAAATAATCCAGGTGGGTTTTTTTAACAAGGAAAATAATAAACCCGAAAGAAATGTATTGTTTTCCCCACCACCATGTGGTGATTTCATAAATTCTTTCAGAGCATGTGCACATCACAGAATCACCAAGATTAGAAGAGACCTTCAAGGTGATTGAGTCCGACCATCAGTGTAGCACCACCATAAACTAAACACACTAAACTATGTCCCCAAGCACCACATCCTGACACCTCTTGAATACTTCCAGAGGCAGTGACTCCACCACCTCCCTCAGCAACTTATTCCAATTCTCAATCACTCTTTCAGTGGAAAAAAATAAAAAAATAAAAAATATAAACCTCCCCTAGCCCAACTTAAGACCATTTCCTCTTTCATCTGAGACATGTCAGAAAAGAGCAACTGTACCCTCAATCCAACCTCCTTCCAGGTAAGCACAGCAGGGTGTAGCTTCATGTGACAAAGTGCCTCAAGGTGACCATGTTACCATCTGTAGAAGGGTGAGGACACATTTCCCTTTTCCACAAATCTTGTGCTTCACCTTGCTTTGCACTGGCTCTGGTGCCCAGGGCTGTAGAGAAACAGTTCAACTTATTCACCTAGCAGGGAAATTCCTCAAAAGCAGAAAGGAATTGCAGTTCTTAATCCAGGACTGGAGTTGACACACAGTGGTACTTTGGGTAGGTAAGGAGGGACAGGAGTTAAGGAGCAAGACACATTTCTTGGGAGACGTGTTTTTAAATCAGCTCAGCCAAGTGACACAGCTCCACCTTGAAGGGGACAGTGAGCCCCAGTGCCTTGACAGAGATGGACCCCTGGGGAACTCTTTCCAACCAGATTAAACCTCTCTTCTGACTGTCACTCCAGTGTTTTCTTTTAGACTTTATTAATCTTTGGATCAGCCTTTGGAACACAACAGCCAGTTTGCCCAACCTTCTGTAATCCTCCTTTCCACGTAATGCTCCAGCTGTAGTGTTCCTTAGAACATAATGTCTGCAAGCATTAATAATAATGATGGAAAGGGCTTTGAAAAGCATCTGAGGAGGAAGCTCATTCACTTTCCTGAACACCCACCCCCCAGACCCTTTTATTCCTTTAAATATTAAAGATTGCATTCAACATAAGCATTGAGAGCCTGATTTTCGGAAGTGCTGAGTGTCCATTGTCTTCAGTGGGAGTCATGGCTGCTCAGCAGTTCTGAAAATCAGCCTCTTAATGATCAGCATATTGCAAAAATATTTAACAGTTAAATCTTTCCCATCCCTTCCTTTTCATTCTCAAGCCAACAAGACTTCTCCCTATCCCACACCCTATTCCCTGTAGAAGGATCGCTTTTGTCCCTCTGTCCTTTCACCTGAGCACCTTGCAGGTCGTGCTCTTCACCTGGAGCACATTTGGTGGGAGTTGTCTCATCAGCTGTGATTAGCTGCAGTGTGGGTGTCAGTATCTGGGCAAGTTGCCCTGGATTCTGCTCACAGTCAATGGAGGGTGAGTCAGCAGAGTCAATGGAGCTTAGGGTGTGATTTCCCATCCCAAAATAGGCACCCACATTTGGCCAGATGACTCACACTGAACTCCATTAACTACATTTTCTATACATCCAGTGTCTTCAATGGGAGACAAGAGACTCAGGTGGGACACCTGTATCAAATCCTTAAAGTGAAATTAAATAAATCCCACCCGTTCTGTGAGCCCATACATCAATTCACTGCATAAATCACACTCACCTCCTTCCTTAAGAACTTGTGTTGGTGTCTACAGGGAATGAATCAAGTAATGAAGATTAGTGAAGTAGAAAGATAAAGGTAGGTCATAGCAGAAAGTCAGACTGAATTGTAGGTTGGATAAAGTGGAGCAGATTTATTGAATCCAGTGGAATCTTTCTCCTTCCTATAAGAATTTTGCTTAATAGAATTTTTAAAAATGAAAGGAAAAATAAGCAAAAGCTAAGTGACAGTGAACTCTCAAGGTGTACTTTAGCCATTTTCTTTCCATGTGAATTTACGGTTCAGCCTATTTTTCTTCTAGCTTCATTATTACTCTCTAAATTAGGTGATTTTCACCAGGGGTAAGCAGTTTCTCCTTCTGGCCCTTCCTTTGTGCTGTGTAATACTCCAGGACCTCACTGATTCCTGTTCTAAGGACTGATAAGGATCTTTGGGATCTCTGTAGGACAACTTTCAACCTCTCCCAGTGTGAGATCACCCATCAAGTGCCCTCCACCTCCTTGCAATACAAGCTCACCTTTATCCTCAGCTCAGTGCCCCAGTGAGACTTTAAACTTTGTTTCCTTCTAATTTTGACATTCATTTAGGGTTTGGGAAGTTCCCTGTGGGCTAATTGTTAGGTTTCTGTTTGCAGGGATCAGCAGTTAATTTCCAATCTGAATGTTTACCCCAAACAAAGTGGCTTTACCTGGTGCATCCTGGAAACTCCAAATGCTTGTTGGTGCAGCTTAGGCAGCAGCACAGCAGGAGGAGCCTAGTTATGAAACAGATATGTAATAATAATCAGCATGGAACATGGAGAAATAGAGAGTAATAGTAATAAATTGAATTTAATTAGTTCTCCTCTGGTCCTCATTACCACTATCACCATCTTTTGCCATTGCAGTCCATGAAGGGTAAGCACAGATGCTTTTGCCAATTTCTACATATTTAAAATTAAAAGTCCACACTCTCCTCTGCTTTAGACATTTCCTCTTAACTCCCTCATTCAAGATACCTTCCAGTTTAAAATGACCCTTCTGTGTTATAGAACCCACCACAGAGGCAGACCAGCCTCTGCCACAATTCTCCCCTCTTTCATTATTAGCAGGCATTTCCTGGGCTATGTCTGCTGCCTGTGTCTTCCCCACAGCTCTGACTTTATCCTTGTGTCCCATTTGTTCTGACTCATTTCAAACAACAGTTGAAAACAGCTCATCTCTCCCTGGCTCCTGTTATTTTCTCCTTCCCTCGCTTATAATTTAGCTGTAACGATCTTATTCAACTCGAGACCATTTCATGGGTGCAATTGGTATGAGAGGTTCTGCATATTGCAGTAGGTAGGCAATTTTTCATGGAGTACATCAGCTAATGAGCACTTTGGATCTGATTGGGCTGAGTTGCTGAGGACAGGCTGTGTTACCAAACCTCTCTTTTTGTGAAGATTGAACAACTTGTTCCATTACTTCATGGCAGAAAATGCTGAAGAAACCAAACTGTCACACTGTCTTTCTTTCTCTTGTCTCTGTATGCAGATTTGTGAGTGTGTAGCACCTACTGACACACAAATCACTGAACAATATAAAAATCTTCCATAATGAAGCCCCAAGATCTGTCGCTGGTGAAGGTTGTAGTGTCACTCAGGGACTCATTGACAAGCTTTGAGGAAAGAGATGGATTCCTGGGAATGAAAGAGCTAACATCTATCAGCCATAATTGAGCAAATTAATAGCTTTGTGAAGTCTCTTTTTTTTTTTTTGGTTAGGATCCCATGAAATGACAATAAATGTGGCAGAGTTTCTTCTTCAGCCTCCTCTCGCTTTTTAGGGTTTTTTTCTTTCTGCTGTTGTGTACAATGTTTAATTACTCTGAACAAAGGGAACCTCTACAGACCCATCAGCAATTTTAGCAATGAAACAGAGGTGTCAAAGGTAAAGACTGAAGCATGTTTATCATCCCCTCTAAACGAGGGAGAGAGGGAGGAAGATTTCTTTGCATTTGGATTCCAGTGTTGCCACAAATATTGTCTCAGTCACAGGAGGAATCAGTAAGGAGCCAGCGATGGGATCTGGAAACTCTGTCTTAGAATCACAGAGTCTTTGAGGTTGGAAAAGACCTCCAAGATCATCAAGTCCAACCTCTGAGCAAAGACCACCACACCCACTAAATCATACCCCAAAGTTTCATGTCTACTCCTTTTTAGGACCCTTACAGGGATGGTGACTCCAGCACCTCCCTGGAGAGCCTGTTGCAATTCTTTCCCACTCTTTCAACAAAGAATCTTTTCCTATATATTTGACCTGAACCTCCCTTGGTGCAACTTGATGCTGTTTCTCTTTGTCTTATAACAAATTGCCTGGAAGAGCCCTATCCCCACCTCACCCCAACCTCCTTTCAGGTAATTCAGTTATCTGACACTTCCCCATCACTGGGCAGGAACTTTATGGCTCTTTCCTTCCCACTTCTGCACCATTTTTGACCATACTATAATGGTCAAAAAGAACTATACTGGCTATATTGTTGCACTTTGCTGCAGAAACAAACGATCCCAAGTTTTCCTTGAGGCATGGACTTTGCTCTGTGCTTGCAACCAGAGGGATAAAATCATAGGAAGAAAGTTTAGAGGAATAAAATCTTAGGAAGAAAGTTTAGTAGCCTCCACTGGGGAAAAGGAGGCTGAGGGAAGACTCTGTTGCTCCCTACAAATACATGAAATAAGGTCGTAGCCAGGTGGGGGTCAGTCTCTTCTCCCAAATTACAAATGATAGGACATGACGAAATGACCTCAAGTTGCATTGGAGAAGTTTGGGTTAGATATTAGGAAAAATTTCTTTGTGGCAAGGGCTGTAAATCACTGAAACAAACTGCCCATGGAAGTAATGGAGTCACCTTCCCTGGAATTGTTCAAAAACCACGTGGACATGGCACCAGAGGACAGGGCTCAGTGGTGAACACAGTGTTGGTGGTGGGTTGATGGTTGGGCTTGATCATCTTAAAGGTCTGTTCCAGTTTTAATGAGTCTGTCATTTTGTGTTTCTAAAAATCAGGAAGTGGGTGATTTGTATTCCCATGATCAGAAGAGAAGAAAAAGAAATTCAGTTTGGGTCTCTGTAATTATTATCAGTTCTCTGTATTTTGGACAGCTCTCTACTCTCGCTTTGTTTGTTCTCTGAAGTGTAACAATGGTAGCAAATTGTTGGCATCAATGTCTTTATAAAGGACACGGAAACTGTTTGGGTACTCCCAGGGTGAAGGTGCTGCTGCAGGATCAAATTGTTGTTATTTGGACCAGACCAGTACACCTCAGTACTCACCAAGCTGAGTTTTACAAATGAACACAGACAAGAAAGTGGGGCCTGAATTTAGCTCTGGATGCCAAACCCCCACTGTGGCACAATATTCTGTCACACTCCCAGGCCCATGCCTTAACCTGTTTTTTTTTTTTTTTTTTTTTTTTTTTTTTAATAAAGGAGAAAGCCATCCTAAGAAAACAGTTTATCTCTTTGTCTCCTTAAAGCTTTTCCTTCAGCTTTAAAATAATATTTGCTAGTTTTTCCTACCCACTATCTAGTTTTTCTTTTTTTCTTTTTTTTTTCCTGAAGGACAGCAGCTTTCCAGTATTTCTCTCATTACACCATTTACAGAGTGAAATGAGGTTGTGCTATTTACTTTTATTTTTCTAGTCTCTGAAACACCTCAGGTCTTCCAGATCTATTAAAAATAAACCTAAGTGGGTCACTCTTCTTCTAAGAAAATTTCTTTTTGTGGAGCTTGCATGGATTGGTTGTTAAAGTCTTTCTTGTGAAGTAAAAAAGCAAGAAGAAAGAATCTCAATTTCTCAGTGTTTTCCCAACAGAACCAAATATTTCTCACATGTCAGTCACATGTCACAGGGTCTGATCTGTGAACATAGTATAGTTTGTTAAATGTTCTCGGTTCCTAATTGTAAGGACAGATGAAATATTCACAGTCAGGGCTTCAGGGACATGCAGTCCTATGCTGGGTGGCTTTCCTTGCACTTGAGCTCCTAATTCTTCTGGGGTTGGAGGATGGTTGATTCTCTGATTTTTCTAGGTGCTTTCATATTTTTTGTTTTGTTTTCTCCAGCTCAGATTTATAATTTATGTGAGTATTTATTTATTGATTCTCTGGAGCAGAAAAAACCTGGAAAATACAGCAATTTAAAACAAGAAACTGTCCTTGAGTCCCCAAAGTTTTGTGCTAACAGGGAGAGGAGAGCTGGTTGATACTTAGTGTATGCAACCAGCATTATTTATTCATTATTTAAAAATATAAAGGCATCAGATTCTATCTTGGTACCTATCAGTTTGTTCCTTCCCACATCACATCCCACTCTGGCTGTTCCAGAGTTTCACAACTCTCTTGCTGACAGCTTTCTAATTTTTAGTCTGCATGTCTTTGTGGCTAGTTTGAAAAAAATTGTCCTTGTAACAACTTTTTCAGTTGCTTTAAGTAGCTTGTCTCCCTCCCTGATGTTGATTCTCCTGTTTTATTCATGGAGTTTGGTCATTCCCTTCCTCAGCCTTTGTTCTCCTGGTCTGAACCAGCCATGGGTAGAGTAAAAACACACACACATGCACGCTCAAAATGAAACACACAATGGTCAAAACGACTCTCATGGGATTTGAACCTGGTTTTGTTGGAACAAACAACCTCCTCCAAATCTCCCAAGGTACACAGCAGCTATAAGACTTCACAGTTCTACTTCCTGAGAGTGATATTGCTCTTTTCAGGCTTTCAGAAGGAGTGGTGCCTTTTATAGAGTTAATTGGAACACTTTCTCCTGACATCAGTGCAATCAGTCCAGTTCCTCTGTGGAAAATATCATTAATGTGCAGAAATATGAGGAATTTACAGGTTAAACCCTAGAGCAGGATGTCATACAGGATCTGATTGATTTTTCCTTGCTTGTGAGATAAGTTAGGAGAATTTTGGGCTTAGAACAGGAGATAAAAGGATGTGATGGTGCAGGCATTTGTTCATGGTTGTCCTCCTCCACTGTCCTGTCATATATTGTCACAACACTGATTCTTGTGTTGGGGAATTGCATTAGGAAGGTTACAAGGCTATTTAGTAAATTGTCTGGCTAGGGGCTTTGCCATAGAAGAGAACTGGAGCACCTCTTCTAGGGAGACAGGCTGAGAGAAATGAGGTTGTTCAGCCTGGAGAAGAGAAGGCTCCAGGGAGACCTCAGAGCCCCTTCCAGTGCCTAAAGGGGCTCCAGGAGAGCTGGAGAGGGACTTGGGACAAAGGAGTGACAGGAAAAAGACAAGGGACTTCAAACTGACAAAGGGTAGGTTTAGACTGAATATCAGACAGAAATTCTCCCCTGTGAGGTCAATGAGGTCCTGGCACAGGTTGCTCAGAGAAGCTGTGGCTGCCCCACCCCTGGAAGCGTCCAAGGCCAGGTTGGATGGAGCTTGGAGCAACCTGGGATAGTGGAAGGTGTCCCTGCTCATGGCACAGGGTCAGAACAAGATGATGTTTAAGATCCCTTCCAACCAGAACCATTTGGGATTCTCTTGTTCTGATATTGGCATTGAATGATACCCTGAATCCGTGCACTTCCCAGCCATCCCTTCCAGAGGAATTTCATTGCTCATTCTCCTGTGGGTCTCAGATTTGTGCACTCATGGTTCAGAGACAAGGTGAAACTCACATTTTATTCCCTACAGCAGTCCCAAGGAAGAGGAATACTGGATGACTCTTCCATGTTTAACTAACATTCCACTTACCTACCCTCTGTAAGCTGGGTCTAAGCTGCAGGCCATCGTTTCCTCTGAAACCTGAGAAGTTTCTGCTGTTCTCTCAGCTTCCCTGTCAGCTTGCTCTTGGCAAAGTTAGAGTGCATGAAGAAGAAAAAAGCCTGCCAATTATATCCTCACTGTCTGCTGCTCAGGGGGCAAACACGTCTTATACATTATGATTCAGAATTCTGCTTGCACATGTTTTTTGGTTTTGGTTTTTTTTTTGTTTTTTTTACCAGCTTCTGAATTCTCTGTATTGATTTGTCAGCTAAAGGAAAAACAAAAAAAATATATGAATGAGGAATATGGTAAAATGCAAATGGTGTTTGGGTGATAATTCAGGGTAAAAACTTACTCTCACAAAAGGACAAGAAAACTTCCTAACAGTCTTCCTTCCCAGAAGACACAGTGTTGTCCTCACGAGGAAAAGCCACTCAAGAATATTGTTGGCTAAAAATTAGGTGACTGAAAAATTAGGGTTTATTATTTAATTATTTATTTTATCAAGTTTTATTTGTGATTTGCCTTGTCTTGACTCAAAATCAGAAGAAAAATCCATTTTCATTTGACTTAGATTCATTGTTTGCTTATGGCCTCCAAAAATAGCACACTGAGTCCATAATGTCCTCAGCACTCAAGGAAGGTGACTCAATGCCATCACTCAATGCCAGAATCTGGCAGAAGCTCTTGAGTCAACATGACCCTTCCCTGGTATGAAACCCTCCCAAAACACTTTTCTATGTTTCTTTTTCTCACCTCCTTTAGGAAGCAACTCCCTGTGTGATGCCCATCCCTACTCTCTGTAAAGGGCACACAAATGAAAGGAATCACCTGGAATCTCACCAATGGGGAGGGACCAGTTGCTTGTAGTCTGGGAGTGAACCCAGCAGTGTGGACAATGGCAGGAGTCAAACATGGGGATGAACCCTAAAATGGTGCTTGCTGCACTCACAGAGAGATGCTGACACTGCTGGAAGAGCAGCAGGGATCTGTTTTGTCACACTCCATTCGTCCCTTCCTTAGCAGATTTCCTACATCAAGCTAGAAGGAGTCATCTGGCACTAGAGCTGTATAAATGGCAGAGAAATTCCCCATCAGCTATTTCTGGGAAAAATCAATTCTCTCTGTATTCAGGAAGCTCTGAGCTTGCTAAGCTCCCTACCTTTTAACTTCAAATTACTCCAAATATTTTTCCCTTATCATCAATACAGCACAGGGAAGCAAATCCAGTTTGAGGCTGAGCTGGTAAATTTTCAAGCCAGTTGAAGACAGGTGTTTGATTAATTTTTTTTTACCTATGTGTGCAAGGTATGTGTCTTGAAAGCCATGGAAGTCCTGCTTGAATGCCCCAAATGGTCTAAACCCAACCATCTGGTGAGGATTTATGTCACCTACTGTATCTTTGGGAAGGGATGGATGCTGGCACTACTGCCAGATGCTCTGTTGCTGGTGACCTAAAAACAAGCATCCAATGAGTTGGTGGCCATTAGGTAAACAAAGGGAGGCAGGGTGAGGAGTAAGAGGTTTCAGGTCCAAACCAGAGCAACTTGTGAGGAATGAGTGAAATGTGAAAAAATAATCAAAAAATTCTTCATAATCAATGGGCACAATAGTGATGCTCAGTTTGTTCAGGCTGGGCCAAATTTCACACAATCACAGAATCTCAGAGTGGGTTGGAAAGGACCTTAAAGTTTATGCAGTTACAACTCTCTACCATGGGCAGGGACACCTCTCATAGACCAGGCTGCCCAAAGCCTCATCCAACCTGGTCTTGAACACATCCAGGGATGGGCAGCCCACGGACTCTCTGTGAAAGAATTTCTCCCCACAGGGATGCATCTCCTGGGGAATGGTTGTGGCAGAGGAAAACACCAGGAACTGCTGCTGCCAGGCCCACCAAGCAGGCCTTGTACAACCTGCTCAGCCTGGTACAAGACCCAAAATGACTTACCTTCGAACTGCTGTTGTAATTTCCATCAGGACCGTGCTTCTGACTTAACACACTGCGCTTTACACAATTTATGACAGTATTTCTCCCTCAACAGCTTTTTGTAGAACGTGTACAACCAATTCTGCAGACTGCTGGTTTCCTTACTTAGCATCTATTTTATGGGCTGCATTTTAAATTCCTTTAAGTGCAAGCAGTTGAGGAACAAGTTTCTGAGAGTAAGAGAGAGAGAGAGATCACTACTCAATCCCAATTCCCTCATGAACAGTCTGTATATTCTTTATAGGCCAAAACCTTTTCCCCCAGAGACTGCAGCATTTCAGGAGCAGACAGAGCAATCCCAGCCTATGTAAATCACTTAAAATTATAAAGTCCTGTGAGATTCTTCCATCTATAAGATGGAATGTTGGTATTGATATGACAGTAATTTTTAGCTGATATCACAGACCTCTCGTACCAGGCATTACCCAAGTCCATGGGGAGAATTTGTTCCTGCTCCAGGAACCTTAAGTTGTAAACATCAGTATGAGATAAAGGATGGAGGAATAAACAAAGGCCACTGCAGAAGATGCATCTACACTGTCAAATAACTCCCACACCCTGGTCCCCTGATCATCCACATTACATAAATATTAATTTTCTGGGTTAATTTTTTTTTGTTTGTGTGAAGGAAATAGTCCACACCAAAGTGAAACCTGGATGATTGTGGGATGGATCCCCTTTGTGTGAATGGAAACCACACCATGTTTAGATTCTTGTCCCATCCAGAGAACTCCAACACTTCATTAGACTTCCACTGTGACCCTCCAATATCCTCATACAATCATGTCATAAAACCCAGCTATGGTGGGTAGAAAGCAGCAAAGATTTCAAGTATTTCAGGCAGTTTTGACATGAAACAAATAAAAAAACAAACAAAACAAACAAAACAAACAAAAACAAAAGCAAAACAAACAAACAGGACCCCCTCCCCCCCCCCAAAAAAAAAAAAAAAAAAAAAACAAAAAAACCAACAAAAACCCTAAACATAAAACTTGATAATTATTTCCCACTGTACTCAGCACTGGTGGGGCCCCACCTTGAAACCTGGGATCAGTTTTGGGCCTATCCCAACAACAACAAAGACACTGAGGTGCTGGAGCATGTCCAGGGAAGGACAATGGAGCTGGGGAAGGGGCTGGAGCACCAGGCTGATGAAGAGCAGCTGAGGGAGCTGGGGAGGCTCAGCCTGGAGAAGAGGAAGCTCAGGGGGAACCTTCTCACTCCCTCAAACCACCTGACAGGAGCCAGGTGGGATCAATCTCTTCTCCCAGGTAACAAGTGAGTTTCACCAGGGGAGGTTTATATTGGATATTAGGAAAAATTTCTTCATCAAAAGGGTGGTCAGACATTGAAACAGACTGCCTAGGGAAGTGGTGGAATCACCCTCCTTTGGAGTGTTCCAGAGGCCTGTAGATGTGGTACTTGGGGACACATTTCAATGGGGGATGTGGCAGTGTTGGGTTAATGGTTGACCTTGATGATCTTGGGGGGTCTTTTCCAACCTTAATGATTTTATTACTGCGTATCTTGGAGCTGTGAAGGCATCTCAGTTTGACCAAGGACCTGCCTGATCCATTCCAGAGGAGCTGATCCAGGGTGAGGGAGGTAAAGCTACTCTGACCTTTGAAGTCAGAGTCCCAGAGCAGACATTTTGCAGCAGTGTAAATATAAACAGAAGATAATCCTGTGACAGAAAAGTTTATTCAACTCCCAGTTGAATAAACTCCCCGCTCCAGCTTCCTTGCCACTGAGCCCAGCCTGGGGAAAGAGGTTTGAAGGGAAAACTTAAGACTAACCTCTTTCCAAGGGGTGATCTCAACACAATCAGAGCACATTGAAAAGTGGTTACATGGAAACATAGAAAAAAAAAGGAGCCTGCTTTTCCACATCCCAGATATGCTCCCAACCCCAAAGCCTTATAATTCAGTGTGTATTTAGGGTAAGGTGTTCACTTCTGATCAGATGGTCTTCTGCAATGCCCCAGAATTACTCAAACCCCCCCAAAATCTTCTGTGATGCATCAGATTTCCTGGCCCTCTGTACCCAGCAGCTTGCTGTAGATCCTGGCTGAAGACTTTAAAGCTTTGGTGGGTATTCTGAGATGGGATGGTCTACACTGTGTGAGGTCTTGCTTTAAACTCTTGAAATACTGTAAAAGGCTGCACCAGCAAAGAATAAAACTTGGTTGGACAGCTTAGGAAGACAGCTTTTTTTCTGATGCTTATGGAAGCCTAGTAGGAAATCTCAAATTTTTTGAGGCCAGAAGAGTTAATTACGTCCCTCATGGTGCTGTATTAGTATTATTCGCAGTAAAACTATTTCAGATATATGTGAATCATTTAGCCATGTACATGAGATAGATGCTTCTCTTCCTTGTTGTTAATTTAATTTCATTTAATCAATTTCATTTAATTAATTTCATCTGGCTTTTCTTACAAGAAAAATTCACACTTGTAAAACAACTTCCATCTGCCTCACCTGCTTATTTAAGATGCAGAGAGACAAGGTTTTCAAGCCTTCACAAAATAAAAGCATAAGTTGTAATTTAGGAAATCTACTCAGTAATCTCAGGCACAAAATGCTTATCTCTTCTTTTCTGTCTCCTGTCCTGTTCTCACAGGGCTGTGCTCTCAGTTTTCCCAGATGCCCCCTATCCTTTCACCCTCTCTCTTGTTTCCTTGTGCCAGTCACAATTCTGCTGTGCTGTTACCCCAAATGAAACCTCTCCTCTCCCTCTCCTCTCCCTCTCCTCTCCCTCTCCTCTCCCTCTCCTCTCCCTCTCCTCTCCCTCTCCTCTCCCTCTCCTCTCCCTCTCTTTCACAAGTTCTCCCACTTCTGATCCTTTTCTTTACCTCTTCCAGCCTCCTCCTCCCCTTCTACCTACTGTGTTTTATTTCATGGCACTTCATTTCATTTAATTTCATTTCAATTTTGAGTCAGTACAGTGAAACTTGAGCACAATATTCCAGGTGAGGGCATCTCATTAAATGCTATAATGGTGCCACTTTCACTGTAATTCTCATTCACATGCCTTCTGCACAATAGGATTTTCTTTTCTTTTGCAACTACCATTGTGGATGTGACAGATATATTCATGGAAATATCCATATTTGGACTCTGAATGGAAGAATTTAGAGTCCCACAGAGGTTACTGCAGGCATCTGTATTGCAAGCTGAGAGATATTGCTCAGCAGGCAAACTCCTCACTCTTATTTTCCACAGTAACTTTTGTCTGGTTGAAAAGAAATCTTAGACTGAATTGGTATGGTTTGGTTTGTTTTCACTGTAGAGGAGGTGGAGGTCTAGGGAAGAAAGTTTCCTCTTCACTACAAAAATAATTTGGATCTGAGTTCAGGTCAGTTCCTGGCATAGAAAAATAATGAATAAGATGTTTTGTCTCACTGAGATTCTCCATTAATAAAGCAGCATTTTCTAATCTAACTTCTTATTCACTGGGATGGAAGCTCTCTGGTACTTGGAAGAGGTATTTCTTGAATACTCATCAACTTCCTTGAGCCTCCCTTTCCTCCATGGGACTCCTTCCAGAAGATCTGACTTTTTCACCCTTCCATGCCTTAGGATTTCTGTCCTATGTTGTAGGTAGGCCAGTACAGATGTGATGTGAGCACAGTGGAGGCATCCTGGGCTCCAGCAGTGAGAATATGAACAGGGCCTTACCAAGGGACCTGGTTTAGGACTGGTCTCAGAAGCAACCACTCTGTGAGAAAAGATATGTTAACTTTTGAGTTAGGGAAGTTGGAGACAGGAACTGGTCATGCAGTCAATCCTAAATCAATCTTCATAAACTTCCAGTGTTGTTCACGCAAAGGATGTTTTTTGGGAAGATGAGCAGGAGCACAATAAGTTCTGTTCAACATCGTGGGCTGATGCAAAGAAAGTCAAGGTTTCCATGGTGCAGTCGAAGCAGAGATGGCAATCTGGACATTTTGGGACAGAAAGGTCTAGAGTTGCTGTGTGCATAAGCCTGTATTCACATTGTATTCAAATTGACTGTACCATGTAGAGGCACATTTCTGCCAAATAACCCTGGCAGGGAGATCAGTTCTCCTCACAGGAGCTTTGGGTTATATTTACTCCTTTCAAGTGGCATAGGGAACCACTGGCATCATGTCAGTGTGGATATTTTCATACGTAAACACTTAAGCTCTTCAAATCTTTCCCTTCATCCAGCCTCCTCTATACCTTCCCTCTCACTCTGTGCTAAACCTGTTCCCACAGCAGTTTCCCAGTTCCAGCATCAGTTTTATCCCAGCTGGCCAGTGCAGTTAAAGCCTAAACACAGACTGTGAATTCTGTCTTCACAGAGCCTTCTTGGCTACTGAAACAATTTGAGAACAAAGTTTATAGAAGAAAACCCCCTTTGTCTCTCCTATTCCTTGCTACATATGTTAGGTGATTTTTTTTTTTTTGAATTTTGTATTCTGTTGATCAAAAAACAGTGATGCAAAAAATATGATAGACTTGGGTTTCCTCAAGAAAATTAGAGCAGCGAATTTCTTGTTTTCCCATGTTAGCAGATTTCAGAATGCTGATATTATGGAAATATCATGGAATCATAGAATCACGGAATGGTTTATGTTGGAAAGGATCTTAAAAATCACCCAGTCCCAACCCCCTGCCATGGGACAGGAATCAACAGTGTTCTTTTGGCTCTTAGAAAGAAGTTTTGAATGAAATAACCTTTACATTTCCACGTTCTACTGCAAATCAGTAGAGTAACAGAAAATATTTATCCATATCTATGAATTTCGAGATTCTGTTTAACCATGGGGAATAACTCTGCAAATCGAGCATCTCCTACACCTTTTCCCTTCATTCACCAAAGAGGCATTTGTTAAGTGTAGAATATCCCAAGAATATTTGTCTTGATCACCTGCAATGTCAGTCAGTTCTCCTGACTGACTCTTTGTCCTCCACTATTCCAATGTCAGGAATTCATACCCTTGTCTTTGGGAAAAGGCTGGGATATGGTTTCCTTTCTTCCCATGAACAGAACAGGCAGATTAAGGAGGGAAATGTATTTGAGCAGCAGCTCAAGTTGCACATTATTAGAGGCCAAGTCAAGTGTTTGCCCCAGAGCTGCCCAGCAGTCCTTGGCCTCTGCTCTTCCCTCATCTTCTCCTGCTATTCCAGTCCTTCCTTGGTTTTGATTCCTCCCTACCTGTGCACCTCCTTCTGTCCCAGTTATGTAGAAGTGGAGCTTATCTGATGATATATTTTTCCAAGTGAACCTATTTTTAGAGTAGTGTGGGCTATTGGGTACAATGTGAAAATGAAGAGAATGGAGTGTATAAGGCAGGAAAAAAAAATGATAGAGCATCATCCTGTTTATTCAGTCCCAGCTGGAATTACCATCTTTAGCTCCCATTAGAAGTTCCCAGTTAATATAAGAAAAGGAAAACTGAAAGGAAAGAGGTTGTTAAACCACAGGTTCCTTCACTCACTGGTTTCTTGTCTTGATCTCCATTTAGCTCTGAAAAAAAAGTGTTTTTTTCTAACTTCCTAGAGATCCTGTTTTAATGTTCAAATACCTCAGCCCAGACCCTTAATTTTTACAAGATATAAAAGTTGGTTTATACCTAACTGCTTATACATTTAAGCCTCTGAATCCCTCAGCTGGTTTTAATGCCACTCTGACAATGAAACGGGCTAATTCAAGATCTGTTCTTACATTTATAGCACCATAAAGAATGTTCAGAGTAAAGACTTCATTTGCATACATCATAAAAATAAACAAAATAATTTGCATAAAAGTCTATGCATGAAGCAGTGTTTTGGCTCAGTTGAGGAATCTTGGGAAATATATAGTTGTAAGATGAGAAAGAGTTGGGGGAGAAGAAAATGACTTTCCAGACATAGGAAGGCATTCATTGAATGGGATGCTCTGCTTCTTCAGGTTGCTAGATCCTTGGATATTTACAGTTTTGAGGCAGACATGAGCTATAAGGATCCCTGGGAACCCCTTGAGAGGTGTTAGGTGATTGTGGCAGCTTCCCTGGGCTGGAAGTGATAATTGGTCATCTTCCCAGTCAAGTCCAGGATTCTGCTGGTCTGGTCAAAGCTCAGGAGAAATCCCAGTGATTGGTTATGAATATTTATCACACATCATTTTCCATCTGTGTCAGCATCCTGGGTTTCTCTGTGGTATGATTCAATATTTCTGAAGTCAGTAGCATGCACTGGAAATGCACAGATTTATTCTGCAAGGTGAGAATCTGGGACAGTGGCATGATGGCCTGTTAGGGATTTTCTGGAATTTCACACCCACAACATGGAAAATAACCCTGAGAGTCTCTTCTGATGGTGTTCATCTTGGCCATGGTTGCATCACTTTTTACTGCCATACCTGCATTTTTTATTTTATTTTATTTTTTAAGAAAATAAGTAAATAATTTTGCTTTGTGTTTTCATGGCTTCTGTTTGGAAGGGTTGTCCTTCATGGTGCTCTGCTTGGAGAAAATTTGAAGCCAAAGGAGTATGAATTTAAAAAGTACTAAGGAAAACCAACTTCCTACAGCTTTTACAAGTCCTTGTCCACTTTACTTTTCTGGGGGTTTTGAATATTTCAGATCTTCCCAGATCCCCAAGTCTTCCAGATAGAATGCTTTGCATTGGAAGGGACTTTATAGATAATCTCAACCCCTGGCATTGACACCTTCCACTATCCCAGATTACTCCAAGCCCCATCCAACCTGGCCTTGAACACTCCCAGGGATGGGGCAGCCACAGCTTTTCTGGGCAACTTCTTCCAATGCCTCACTACCCACACAATAAAGAATTTATTCCTAATATCCCATCTGATTTCCTAATTTCCCAATGTCCAACCTGATGTCTGTGACTCATCCCTGTCAAATCATTTTCAGAGACTGTGCTGCACTCAGAAGCAGCCTAAAAGGTGCTGTGCAAATTGTGCAAAAAAAAAGGTCTTGAGAGCTAAGTGAAGTATCCTAGAGAGTTGTGTGACAGCTTGTGGCTGTCCTGAGGTCTCCTCTTATCCAACTAATGAATGTGAATCAAAATTGCTACTGGGATGGAAGAGCCTCAGGATATATTTGAGTCCTATGCTTGAGTAGCTGTGTCTGAAACGGGTGATTAGCTGGTGCTGTGGGGAAAATGGCTCAATGCACATCAGGATTTCACAGCCCTCTCTCATCCTGCCTAATGTAAAGGTTAATGGATCCAGGAGTTGCTGGAGCACTTACTTACCCATGGAACTTACTTAAAGGGCAGCCCACGAAGAATCCAGATCTAGTGCCTGTCTGTCCACCAGGCCACTGCCAACACAGCCAGGGCCTCCCTGTGGAATCCGGGCAGGGAAAACTGCTGCCTGCACCATCATTAGCTGAAAATGTCCACCTGCATTTCACAGGCTTAATTAATAATAAAGTCTGTGTTTGCCTCGTCACATTTCAGTGGCTGCAGAAGACTCTGTGTTATTAGAAATCCCACAGAAAGCAATTTGCAAGATTTCAAGTTTCTACTTGTCTTGGCCCAAATCTTCATGCAAAGACCCCTCCTTGCCACCCTTTGCCTTGCAATCGAAATGACAAGGAATGTGCCACACTTCACAGGCTGGGGGAATTCGGTGTCAGCCCCACACAGACACAGGAACAGCCTCATTTCAACACAGAAGTAAAAAATATAAGGCTTGACAGTTTTAACCCATTAGTACAAACCAGCTTGATTTTGGCTGCAGCAGCTGTGACTGCTCTGTTTTAAAACAAGAGGAGCATTTAAAAATAAAGGGGTATTGTCAGATGCTTCTGCTTACCACCATCAAACATATTTGAGTCCCAGGCCCCCCAAACAGACCAAGTCCAAGTTCTGGGTCTCTGAGCTCCTTGCCTGACCTGTGGTTTTTTCCTGCTTTGAACATCTGAGACCTTGGTGCTGTTGAGAGGAATCTCCACGAAGGATATGGTAAAAAAACAAAAGGGGTGATAGCAGTGGGGGCTGCAAGTGGCACTTTTCTTTTGTGGGCTCTGTGGATTTTTAAGGCTCAGGAAAAATGTCAAGCCATACATATCAAATTATTCACAGAATAACAGAATCTTTGAGGCTGGAAAAGGCCTTAAAATCAGCAAGTCAGCCCAGCACCACCATGTTCACCCCAACCCATGCCCTCGGGTGCCACATTCATGTTTTATGAATACTTCCAGGAATTGTGAATCTACCACTTCCCTGGGCAATCTATTCTAGGCTCCATGGCTTAACAAACCTTTCCAGGCAGAAATTTTTCCTAATATCCAACACAAAACCTCCCCCGCTGTAACTTGAGTGCATTTCCTCTCATCCTGCCACTTTGTACCTGGAAGAGGAAAATTGGTTCCCTCTCTGGCACATTCCACATTCTGTTTTATGGGCAATAAATTTAGTGCCTGGAAATTGAAATGTTGCATACATTTTGGTTTTTTTGTTTTGTTTTGTTTTTTGGGCGGTTTTTGGGGGGGGATGTTTGTTTGTTTGTTTTTGGGTTTTTTTGTTTTTTGTTTTTGTTTGTTTGTTTGTTTTCAGGAGTGGCATCTTTTCAGCTCTAAAGCAGAATCCCCTGCAGCTGGTGGTGGCCAGGGGGGTGGCAGGATGAGCAGGGCAGGCAGTTTTGGGGCGGTGCTGGCAGTAATTGATCCCGTATTGCACAGCAGGGCAGGAGCAGCTAATGAAGTGCTACCTGAGTAAAATACTCGTTTGTGCGGCTCCGATTAAACCTTTGGAAATATTTCCAGCAGAGCACGCGGCGCTAATGAATCTCATTATTACAAATTGCCACGCAGAGCCAGGTGCGAGGGGAGACTTTGCCATCAGCCACAAATCCTGCAGCCCTAACTCTGCTCCGACAGGGCTCACACCATGGAGGAAGGGTTCCCTGACAAAAGCAGCATCCCTCCCTCCTCTGCTCTCTGCCAGCCAGCCTTAATATTTGCAGCCTTCAGGCTTCCTCTCTTCCTTTCCTACCTCACTTTTACCATCTATACCCACATTGTCCTTCTCCAGGGTTTGTTCTTTAATTATATTTTTAACTCTTCTTTATCTCTTTTTATTTCTTCTTACTTTTTCCTTCTGAGAAACCTGGTCCAGTGGAATGTGTCCCTGCCCATGGCAAGGGGTTGAACTAGATGATTTTAAGATCCTTTCCAACCCAAACCATTCTGTGATTCCATGATATCTATTTTTAAATTTTTTCTCCCCTCCTTCTCCATTTCTGCTTAACACAGAATCAGAAAACAAGAACATCCAGAATAATAAAGATCCTTCTTTGTCCAGTTCTCCTGGCTTTTTTTCCTAAAGATAATGCAAGAACGATCAAGCCAAATAAGATCAGTGTGTGAGGTTTCTATCACTTCTTTTTTTCCCCTCTTCTTCACCTTATTAATATTGCAGATGTCGCACTCTATAATCTCAAGCATTAGCTTCACCCAGGCACGCAGCTCTGTGTTGATTCGTTTATTTTAATCAAAGTTTCGTCTCCTGATATTTTTCCCTGTCCAGGCTGGAACAGAGAAAATGAAATTTCAATAGAAAACACACACACAAATCATTAATATTTGACCTCTGAAAAGAACTCATTTATTAAACATTTTTTTTCATCCCTTCAGGGTATTCAGAGACATAGTTTCTTTGTGTGTTACTCTGACAGTAATACTGGAGCATTTCCCTTGTGTTTCTCTAAGTGATCTCAAGTGTGCACTAATAGCCCTTTCCCTTTGGCTTTTATGAGTATAACACACAGTCACAGGATCCCCTTTGGGTGATGTGGGTTGGGTTTTTTTAAGGTATGGGGATTTTGTCTTTTTTTTTTTTTTTTTTTTTTTTTTTTTTTTTTTTTTTTTTTTTTTTATTTAATTTTTTTGAGATTTTTGAGGTTTTGCTCTTGGTTTGGTGTTGGTTTATGTTTTTGGACAATTTACAAAGAGTGTTTGTTGTTTCAGTGAGAAATATAGGAGCCTTCTGCTACAGCTCTGGGGTTTTAACAGATGGAGAATATTATATCTTTGTACATATATATTTGAGTGTATAAAAGCATTGATTGCCACTGAGCAAGATGCTAGTTGTTGGTTTTTCTCATTCTGAAGCCTGTTCTGCTCCTGATAATAAATGGCTCCAGAAAGATGTTGACCAGCTGATCATCCACTCATTCTGGGTGACAGATGCCCTTAGAGACAAATTAGAGATTGAAGGGCCTGGAAGAACATGTTAAAGAAAATTAAAAATCCAATCAAAACAACATCATAAAATCAAGAACCAGAATTGCAATTGCTACACCGAGCACTAAATCTTGATTTGGGGGTGTTTCAGCAAGCTGCTTGTCAAAGTTTAACAGGAGAAATCTTCTCCACACTGAGGTGTAAAATGGGGTGTTTCTGGTGAAGGAGGACCTAGCATCATGTTGGGAAATGGTGTTAGTAGGATCACGTGGTGATGGATCAAATGTTTGTGAATCAGTGGGAATTTAAAAATGTTAGAATTGGTCATTTCCACAGCTTGAAGATGAAGCAATAACTGTGGAGCAGTCCCTGGATGGGATGTGAGACATTGATAGTCCTCAGGTGTTAGGTGTTGTAAATTGACTTCTTGTGTTGAAGTGGGCAAAAATCTGAGACAGTGGGGGAGGGCTGGATGGCTCGGTCATAGAATCATAGGGGATTAGAATATGCTGAGTTGGAATGGACCCACAATAATCAAACAAGTCCAAATCCTGGCCCTGCACAGAACAACTCCAAGTGTCCCACCATGTGCCTGAGAGCATTGTCTGAACACTTCTTGGGCTCCATCAGTCTCAGTGACCACTGTCCTGGGGAACCTGTTCAGTGCCCAGCCACCCTCTGGGGGAAGAATCTTTTCCTAACATCCAATCTAAACCTCACCTGACACAATTTCAGACCATTCCCTCAGGTCCTGTCACTGTCAGCAGAGAGAAAGGATCACTCCTGCCCCTCCTCTTCCCCTCATAAAAAAGTTGCAGATACCACTGAGGTCTCTCCTCTTCTCCAGGCTGAACAAACCAAGTGACCTCAGCTGCTCCTCATACTTCCTCTCCAAACCCTTCACCATATTCATAGCTACCCTTTGGACAGTCTCTAATAGCTTTATATTCTTCTTATTTTGTGGTGCCCAAAAACATGCACAGCGCTCAAAGTGTGGCTGCCCCAGTGCAAAGTAGAGTGAGACAATCACCAGTTCATCCTGGTGTGGATTCATATACTCTCCTCTCAAAAGCTTTTTTCTTTTATTATTTGGAGTCTCTGAGCAAGCTGTAAACAGATCAAATCATGGGGATCTGCATTTATCCCTGCAAGTGGCCAACTTCTCACCTTGTCCCACTTCCCAGATACAACCCCAAACTCAGCCCAGTTCTCCTGCAAAACCAGCATTCTGCTTGCACTGCCTGGGTCATGAGACAATTCCTGGGAGCTGGAGTCAGTGTTTTTCTCATTCCAGAGCTGCTCGGCCACCCACATGTCCTGCCTTTAAGGGGAACAAATCTGTGTGCAGCACTGAGCCCCTGAAGCAGCAATTAGCAATTTCTTGGTTAAACTCTCATTGTATCTCACCAGCCCACTCCTTCCCTCCACCCCATCCCTCCACAGCCAGTTCCTTCTCAAGATCTATTAATATCCTGTGATTTACCTACACACAAAGAATGTTACTTTCTGATTCCCACCGGGCATATGGAACAGATGTCTCTTTTCAAGGGATTTATCAGCAATTACAAATAATGCAGTGTAAATAAGTTTTCCAAGACCTTCAATTATGCTCATTAGCTTGATGCTAATGAGAGACAGAATCAAATATAAATCCAGCAGCCTATAAATTTGGGGATGAAGAGGCTTGCTTAGGTCCACAGCTTTAACAACCGAATGTGATGCCAGCACAAGAAGGCAATGAAGATATTCAAGGCAAAGCTCAGGATTTTACTGGGAGCTTTGCATGAACCAGGATCGTGACTGTAACTCCCATATTTTTACCCTGGACATTACATAACTTAATCTTGCTTGTACCTTTAAAAGGGCTGCTATTTTAGACCCTGAGGTGACTAAAGCCTTCAAGGAACACCCTCTTGCAAGGGAAATCACAGGATAACACAAATGCTAAGGTTCTACTTCTGGGGAGAGAGGATATTTTTAGCTGTTGGGTACTCAGGTATTTTTAGCTGCACATGCATCAAGTGCTTTAGATCTGGGGACTGCAAATCAAATACCTCATTAGAGCCCTCCTGGTCAGAGTCTTGGGGAAAAACACACAATGAACCAACAAAAACACAAAATCCACAACAAAACAGAAGCTGGGGTTTTTTTGGTAGCACTACTTTGATTCATCAGGACCAATTTTGCAAGCTGATCCTTGCAATGCCATTTCTTCACAAATCTCAAAGTCATGTCATTTATACCCACGTTCATGCATGTGTGTATCTTCTACCATGGATATTTTTTGCTCTAAAGATTAGAAATAGTTCAACAGAGCAGTTTCCTCCCTGTCTGTTTTTTTTAGTAAGAACAAGGGAGAAGAAGGAGATGATGGGCAGAGAAATGTGTCAGCCTTCACAATTTCACATCCTCAAGGAGAACTTGTCCACTGGTCCAGCCCAAATGTGTCACAGGGATCCTCAGTGTAACTGCTATGTGTTTAATATGCTGATTTTCTGTTGTTGGATCTTTGCTGGAGCTAAAGAGATGAGGCAGGATTAAATGCATCCCAGAGAGATAAAAAAGGTATGTCTAGTGCAGGAATGCGAAGCAGCCTTTGAAGTCTGTGGGAGGTATGACTGTTTCCTCTAGCTCAGGATTTGTATCAGACTATTGAATTCTTTTCAGAACTGTACATTAACAGATTTTTTTTTTTAATAGTGCAGTTTTAAGCAAGTCAATGAGCAGTCTGTGGCAGAACTACTGTGTTACACTTTTGCTCTCTGTGTCAAGATCAATAATAAATCACCAACTCTACTCCTCAGTGTAAAGGGAAAGTACTTTTCTCCCAAAAAACGATCTGTCTAACAGAGGAAACCTTTTCTTTCTTCTCCCTTGGTATATATTTAGAATAGATAGATAGGTACATTCTATTTTAGTAGAATTAAGTCTCCCCATACATCCATAATAGATATAAAAGTGAGAAAAGGGTTGTTAATTCAGGAGGATATTCTGTGACCACATCCAACAATGAAAAGCATGCTGGAAAATTCCAAAATGTGTTTTTAAATATCATCATCCAGCACGAGGTGCCCAAATTGACTTTAGAAGTACATTGTTGTTATTAGGAGTTGCTATAATAAGCAGAATCAACCAGCAGCTATTTCCTGATGGGGTTTTATAATTGCTTGTTGGATATTTCTGGGTTTTGGCTCAGAGCTTTTTATTCTTGTTGTTAACAGGAAAAAAAAAAAGTGTAATAACCAGTAGCTGCAGCCTACTGTGGAGGACACCATCCAAGTTAGGAGAATATGTAATGAGCAGCTTTGATTCACATTCTCTTACTCTTTAGAAAATAATTCTAGTCTTTAAAAGGCTCCATGCACCACTTAACTCAGTAATTGGCAAGAGGGGATGGAAATACAACATTCTGCAAGCAAAGTTGCACATTTCAGATTACTCTGTGAGGAGAGCAGGCACTTTTTTGTCGTTTATTCATAAGTTCTCCTCAGCACTCAGTAACTATCTGATATCAGGCTGTTGGTTGAGTCTTGCTCTGCCTTTCATGGACAGATGCTACCTTGGTGATCTCTGGGGTATTTTGTAGGCACAGACACATGGGATTCTTCCATGCCATATTTGAAGAGTTAGACTGGGCAGGAATTTAATGATTTCATGGCAAGGTAATAGAGATAATAAAGGAATGACATGGAGCTCCTGGAGCAGGTTCTGTGGAGGGCTGCAAATGTGGTTAGGGAACAGAGTATCTCTCTGATAAGGAAGGGCTGAGGGAGCTGGGACTGTTCAGCCTTAAAAAGAGACTGAGAGAGAACTTCATCCCTGTCAGTGTCTGCAGGGAGGGTCAGAGCAGGGACCAGGCTCTGCTCACTGTGCACAGCACTGGCACAAGAGGAACGGGCAGGAACTGATGCCCAGAAAGTTCCACCTGAACACGAGGCAGTATTCTTTCTGAGCACTGGAATAGATCATCCAGAGAGGGTGTGGAGTCTCTTTCACTGGAGATATTCCAGAGCCATCTGGACACAATCCTGTGCCCTGTGCTCTGGGATGGCCCTGCTGGAGCAGGGAGGTGGCACCAGATGAGCCCACTGTGGTGCCTTCCAGCCTGACCCATTCTGGGATTCTGTGAGTCTGTGAAGTGCCAATGAACACGAGGAAATAGGGATGGGAAAGATCCATCCAAACAAATGAAAGCATTTCATTGTAGATAAATATAAAAAGGGAAAGGGAAAGGGAAAGGGAAAGGGAAAGGGAAAGGGAAAGGGAAAGGGAAAGGGAAGGGGAAAGGGAGGAAAGGTGCGGAAAGGTGCGGAAAGGTGCGGGGAAAGGAAAGGGGAAAGGAAAGGGGAAAGGAAAGAGACACCATGCAGTGGAGCTTTAGTTGTCACTTTTTTTTCTTCCCAGACATAGGATTTCACACCAAAATGCAAAGAACAGCAGATCCTCATTCATGTTGCTTTCTACTTTTTTCAGCAAGGCTAAAATTCAAAGGGAGTCATCTGACCTTCAAAGTGTTGTTGTCTCTGCCAATCTCAGTGCTGCATTTTCAGTAAAACTCCCAGGTACTGAAAGTAAAGCCCCTGTAGCTCTGACAGTCTCTCTCAATTTACTTAACCTTCCACAGTCCTCCAGGAGTTTGGGCTCCAACAAGAGCATTTTTAAGGTACAAAATTTTGCTTTCTAGTTCACTGAACACACAGAGAGCTGTTTGTTGACATTATCTCCCCTGTATCTTCAGGGGAGACAGCAAGTTATAAGTGAAGAGGTTTGTGAAATTCACTTCCAAAAGTCAGGGAAACAAACAAGCAGAGAGAGAAAACATTCCTGACAGGACTAAGTTCAATATTACAAAACAGAAAGGGGAAAAAAATCTGAGAAAATGAATGCATGGTGGGATTTAAAACTAGAATTTAATCAATTAGTTTCTCCAATACTTGCATATTCTTTATGGAGAGTTTAATTATGGTGCAATTATTAATTTGTTAAATTATTAATTTAGGATTATATTAGAACAGACAGATATCTCATTACAAATTTCTTGGTTTATCTCATCTCTGCAAACTACAGTGGCAAATCCTGGAATGTTTAAATTCTATTCTTCCTGAAGGAAAGGGAAGTTTATATTCTTCTACAAAAACATGTAATATAGTTTGAAAGCACGCTTGGATACTTGGACTACAATTTGGACACTGGAATTCTATTTTCCATTGTTGATAGATGCCACTTATGTCCAGTGAATCTTTGGAAATATTCTTTACTTTTGTCTTGTTCAAATATTTTCTGTGCAAATTGAAAATGCAATTCATCTGATTCACTGTGTTTGCTCTTTAATTATACTGTAATTTCTTTGGGGGAGGTGTAACAAGATGACACTTTGTTAAGAAAAGAAAGAAAAAAGGGTAAATTCATGTTAGACTTAGCTAACATAAAAAGATAAAATCAAACAAAATCTGAGTGTTTTACCTCTTCCTTTTCGACAGCAGAATAACATAAGTAATGGAATTATAATTGCTATTTCGTTTAGTCTAATTACGCCTCAAAAATCTTATGGTAAATTATGATCTGAACTAAGTCAGACAAAATGCTGGGAGAATTTTTTGCTAACCAAAATTCAGCCCAACTTCTTTAATAAATGATGGTCCACAGATTGACTGCCTCCTGACTGAAATCCATGGCTTGGCTTTCCAGGAAAACTTAATGAATTTCTACTCCCCACATTGTCACAGAGTCATTTAAATGTCAGGATTTCCCCTGTCAGGAAGTGCCCATCTCTTGATGTCTTGAGGCCTGAGGAAGCAAAAGGCAAAAGCATTATCATCATTATGTTGTTGTAACCCAAATGTAAGAAAGACGTGAAGCACCACCTGGGTGATGCCAAAGCTTTGTCTGTAGGGGCACACATTTTCCTGAGCTTAATTTGGGATTTGGGATCCACAGTTTTTAATGCAGGCAGTCTCAGGTAACTTTAGCAACCCTTCTAATGAATCATTTGCATCTTAAATTGTGCTGCTTTGCAGAGGTACATAAGAAAATTTGGGTCAGAGAAGTAGCCCTTTCTCTGGTGCAGGAGTACTCACTCATCTTTGGCCAGGTCAAAGGAGAAAATTCAGGGACACAGAGGAGAATCCATAAGGCAAACTTAACCTAAATATTTCAAGAAAATTTTGCAGCCTCCCCTCTGTAGTTCTTAATTCAGTTCTTTATTGCAGTTCTTAATCCAGGACTCTACACTGCTCCTGTGACAGTGCTCCCCATATCACAGAATCACAGAATCATTACGGTTGGAAAAACACTCCTCCAAGATCATAAATACTGAAAACAGTGGGGAGAACATTCCTGTGGTTCTGTCCATGTTTCACTGACCCATATTGGTGTAGATTCCCATATTTATGATCTGATCTCTTTCCTACTTAGAATTATAGATTGCTTAGGTTGGAAAAGACCCTGAAGTTCTTTGAGGCCAACTGTTAACCCAGCACTGCCAGGCCCACCACTAAACCATGTCCCCAGGTGCCACATCTACACATCCTTTAAATCCCTCCAGAGATGGGGAGTCCATCTTCCCTTGGCAGCCTGTGCCAATGCTTGACAACCACTTTTGTGAAGGAATAATTCCTTATATCCAATCTAAATTTCTCCTGTTACAACTTGAAAACATTCCTATCTTGTTGCCTGATATTTGGGAGAGGAGACCCACCTGGCTACCACCTCCTGTCAGGGAGTTGTGGAGAGTGAGAAGGTTCCCCCTGAGCCTCCTTTCCTCCAGGCTGAGCCCCTCCCAGCTCTCAGCTGCTCCTGGTGCTCCAGACCCTTCCCCAGCTCCATTGCTCTTCCCTGGACATTCTCCAGCCCCTCAAAAGTCTTGTTGTGAGAGGCTCAAATCTGTCTCCAGGTTTCAAGGTGCGCCTTCACCAGTGCCCAGCCCAAAGAGACAATCCCTGCCTTGGTCCTGCTGGCCACACTATTGCTGATCCTAGCCATCATATCCATTTGAAGAATTACTTCACTTGCTGGGCACTTTATTGTCTCAAAAACTGGCCAAATTCCTCAGTGATCTATGTGTTTAAGCTGCCTGCATTAAGAGGGGAAAAAAAAAAAAAAAAAGGAAGGAATAAATGTAATAACCATTGAGTGGATTATTTTCAGCCTCTAATATGGCATTGATTTAAGCCTCACAATGAAAATATAAGTGAAGAAACACAAATGAATTTGCTTACATAAAATCCGCTTATTAAAAGTGATAAGCAAGGCCTGAGAGAAACATTTATGCAATTCCTCATCTTTGATCCCTTCTTGCCTGGCTAGGCAGGATATCTTGGAAGTGACTGCCAGAGCCTCAGCAGCAGGGCAGTGGGGGATGGCAGGAGAAGGGTGGGAATGTTGTGGGAGGCAGCTCCACATGTCCCACCCCAGGTCTGAGCCCTGCCTGGCACACAGCAGAGCAAGGAAAAAGCATCCCCAGGGCCTGTTCATTTTCTGTCGTGGCATTGGGGATCCCAACAGTGCTGGGGGATGAAGCTTTGTCATCCTCTTTGTTGTCCCACACACCCAGCTGACCTCTGGCACTCTGCTGACTTCACTAATTTAATGGCAACCACTTCAGCTCCAATCCTTTGTTAAAGGACTGATGGTAACTGTACCATGCCTGGTACTCCAGGCCCCTTTTTAAGTGCTGCCATAAGCATGATTAACAGTATTTATTATAAATGCACATTATATTTGGCTTTTTACGAGGCTTCTACACATCCACTGTCTGTAAAACATGGATTCCAAATACAACTCTACCTATGCCAAAACAACATGAGAATTATTACACTGCAACACAAAAAGAAAAAATTAAAATTCAATAACATTTTATTATCTGCAGATGGAGTCCCAACAGATTTTCTTTATTTGGCCACGACTGTTTTCAGTATAATTTCCCTAAAATCTGTCTTTAAGGGATCATATTCAGATTGTATGTGCAAGGATTGCAACCCTTGCTAGGGTATGCAGGCAATGCATAGAGTGGAAACCAGAAGCTTTTAATTCATGGGATGTTCCATATGGGAATTACTAGACTAGACACTAGAAACTATAGGTCAAAATCATGTAACTCATCACTATGTGTCATCTGTATTTTCCGTGTAATCTGTTTTTAGATACCAATACCCATTTGCTAAATCAGCCCCAAAAATATTTATTTTTATGATAACATTGAAGAGTTTTTAGATAAGGAAATTAAGCTGATAGCATGCATGTAAAAAATCAGTGAGCTCTTTGATATATTATCACTTGGAAAGTGAATACTTAATTTGTAAAAGCTGGAGATTACAGAAAACACTTAAAAGTGGATAAAGCACTGGTTTAAAAGGAGATGCTGAGATATGATCAGTAGCTGCTGGATTTGAATTGGCAGTGCAAACTGGGACTGATCTTGTTCAGGATTTTCATGTTATTCTAGCCTGGTGCTCAGTCAGGAGGTATTGGGAGCTCAGGGGAAGAAAAGTACTTTTCTTTTTTCACAGAGAGTACTTTTACCCCTGCTAGCGAAGCTGCAAATACATTTCCTAACGGAAAGTACCAGGTTATTCACTTAGGGACTAATAATTTTCAGTGTAAAATGATATCATATCAGCTGAAATTGAGAAAGAAAAGAGCTTGTGCTTTCCAGGGTGGGAATAAATTTTTAATGTACAGGTTCCTGAAAAGACATATGTGGCCATAAGATGTGTTAGACAAGATATTTATCGTGCTAAGAGGGACTATTGCCACTGTACCAGACACTTTGGGGACTTCAGTGGAAGGATTGTGGGTCATTCTGAGCAAAAAAACTAATTCAGACAATTCAGAGGGGACATGCTGGGGAGAGGGAGGTGTTACATGAATAAAGGAATTATTTTTTTGCTTCTGTAATCTGCAGCTCTGCACTGAAATGTGCTGGCTGGCTCTGTATGGGATAGCTCAAATAATGCAAACAATTGTCAGTGCGTGGATAAAGTTCCAGCATGGAAATTAAGGTGTTTCCCTCCCAAATACCAGACCCAGAGCTCCTGCACCTGACACTTCAGTGAAGTCACTCAGAGCTGAGTTTGTCTCTATATGACACGACAGAAGAGATAATGAAGGGCTGAGGGGAATTGCTGATCCCTCAGATGACTAATACTGGGAAAACAAACACTTATACATACCCACGAGTAAATTCATGCTAGATTTGGATTGAGACTGTCCAGGGAAGACAATCTGACTCAGGTTTAGGTGTATTCTGATCAGTTGGCAATAACAGGAATCAGGGCACCAATGCAGGTGCCTGATTCAGTGAGTGCTCCTAAAAAATTGTGGTAATGAGCACATTGCAAGAAAAGTTTTGCAGCCTCCCCTCTGCAGTTCTTAATTCACTGCTCCCGTGACAGTGCTCCCCATATTACAGAATCATAGAATCGTTAAGGTTGGAAAAGAAACCCTCCAAGATCATAAAGCCCAACCTTTAACTTAGTTTTAGTGGTACCTGGGACCTGTTGTGGAATTATTTCTTACCACTTTCATTCCTTTATTATGCCTTTAAAATAATAATGTTGCATTATTTTAAGTGTAGTGAAATAGCCAAGTATGATTACATGACACAGTTCTCTTCAAGAGGAAGAGATTGTACCTAAAAATTTAGGAAAGCACTTTCCTCTTCTTAATATTTTAGTTTTAACTGTTCACAGCTCCTGAGAATTGTGAATCTGTTCTGTCACCAGATGTTCTTGAACTAGCCTAGAGAAAACACAGCTCATATCCATGAGCTCTGGATTATGTTTGGTTTGTTTCTTCGCCTGATCTAAACCCAAGACTTTTAGTAAAAGAATCAGACACATTTTTCTTCTCTGAATAATTTGTATCTTTGAAAATTCATCTTACTTTCTGGGCTGTCATATCTGTGTTGTTTTTATTTAGGACACTTATCTCTATGATTTCCCTACTCCCTTGTACTTAGATTTCTTTCAGATTTCAGTGCATCTCACCTGTGCATTGGCTTCCATGGGTACTATTCCAAAGAAGGCCATCTGTTTTATTTAATGATGCAATTACAAAGGGATCTTGTTTATTACATTAGTGCACACATGCACGTCACACTTGTCTCCAGGAGAATTGGGATCATTTGTCTCATTTGGGACCAGTAACTTTACACCTCAATTATTCTGTGCTATTGCATGAGTAACTTTGCCAGGATCTCTATTAGATGGGGACACCAGGTGACTTAAGGAAATTTAATACCCTGGCATTTTCAGCTGCACAGCACTTGGTCCTGTTATTAATCAAGGCTCCAGAGCCTTATTCATCTCCTGATTAAAGATTTCAGCAGAAGGGAATCATGCAAGTTTTAAGTACAGTATTTTTAATTAGGGACAAGTTCAGGGTATCACTACGCATTTCTTCTTTAGTAGGTGTAATTAAAGAGCTGATCTGTAACGAGCCCACTTGGAAAAAAATACCTGTCTTTAAATCCTAGCAGCCTGCTCTGAAAAAGAAAAAAAAAAAAAAAAAAAAGGACCAAAAGAAATGGGATATTAAATCTATCCTTCGGAAATACAGATGGGAAATATTTGTGATTATTGTGACCACCTTAAGGCTAAATATCTTCAAGGAAGGCAGGTTCAGACACAGGACACAGTATGCGAAGCACACGCATGCTAAAAGAAAGTGGAGAGTCACTTCAGTTTAAAAGACAGTTTATGAATTATCTGTAAAAAGCATCAGGACTTGCTGTAACTAATTTACACCATCCAAATATGATTTGCCTGCTTTAAACTAATTCATCTGGGCTTCTAGTGGGAAAAGAAAGACTCCTTCAATAAGGAATTCATCCTACCCTGTGATAAGTGTTTGAGATTGGTTATCACTGCAGACTGTGATGAAGCACACAGGCTTTAGGATCTTGGGAAAGAAATTTGTTCCACCTGCCATCAGAAGCCCCTCTGGCTTGCATATATTAATAATTTCTGCAGTGGATGCTGCATCTTTCTTCAGGCTTGTGCTTCCCTCAGCTTTCCACTCTCTCTTCATAAGCTTCTTCCACTGCAAAAAAACAAAAAAAACCGAAACCAACAAACCTCTTCAAGATGAACCACACTAAGTTTGTAAAGCTTCTGTGGTCATGGAACACAACTGCAAATGAAGAGTCTGTGATACAGGACTGAGATGGAAAATTTCCCAGAAGGGATATGGATTTCAGTAGAGATAATGTATTTAAAAACTACAATTCCATTATCATGGCAAGCACATACACCAAACCCAAAATAATGTTATTTTGCTAATTTATCTACTGTTCTTTACCAGAGATTCATTTTCCATAATCTGTTTGGAGCTGACCTTGAGTTTTAGGAACCATCAGGGAGTTTTGAGTCCTTCCCAATTCTTAGTTCAAAGGTTCTCCACTGCTACAGGGAATACAAGTTTAATCTAATCTTGCAGTCAGGTTAGAGTGGCTGAAAAAGCCTCCACACCTCAACTTCCAATTAACACCTTTCAGATGAGCTGCTGTGAATGAACACTCAGTGTTCCAGCAGGAAGAATAGCAGGGACAGCATCTTGGCTGAGGAGGCACTGAGTAGGATCCAAGCAACAATAAACTCCCATTTTTCTATGAAAAAAAAAGAGATTTAACCTCAAATGTAAGTGCTTTCAGTGGATGCTCATGGGTTGCTGAGAAGTCTGAATGCCCTGGCTCATGGAGTGTTGGTGGAGAATGCCACACTGACTCTGCTGGATATACCCTGGCTGTGAATCCACATCATGGAAAACCTCCTCTGGGAATCCACCACTGCTTTTGTGACAGTTGTTATTTGCAGTCAGTCATTGGAAATGAAACTAATACAAACAGGAGCTTCAAAAAATTGAATTTTTTTTTTCCCCCATTGGAAAGCTCATGAGGCTCTGAAATTTGTGATTTGAGAGACTAATAATGAATTTAAAATGCTGCATCAGTGCAATGTAGCGTACTGATTGTCTAAAGGTATTGATCAGGTTAAAATCTGTTCAAGTTGGCTGGAGTAGCTTGCCATGACAGACTGTAGGTCAGCCAGGGGTTGTATTAAGTTTCTATTAATTTTCTGTAAAAGCAAATGCAACATGAAGATAGCCTGAACTCTGTTTTACTGAATAATTCAACAGAAAGTCCCATTCAAATTTGATCATTGGCTGGTGATTTCATAGAATCACAGAATAATTAAGGTTGGAAAAGACTTTTAAGTTGGTTATTCCAGCCACCAACCCAGCACCCACCACCGTGTTCAGCATTAAACTGTGTCCCCATGGCCACATCCACACATTTCTTGAACAGTTCCAGGGATGATGATTCCACTACGTTTTAATTCAGGTTTAAACTTTAGAGCTGCAGGATCGTAGTCTGATTTTCTGTCCTCATCGTTGGCAAAAGGGGCCGTGCTGGGAGGCTAAGGGGCATGATGAGTGTTGCTGCAGACATGGAAGACACAGTCACAGGAACAAACCAGCTTAATTTCCTTGAGAAAATTGGTCCTACTGGTGTGGAAAATAATAATTTAATTTATTGCCTTTTTTTTTTTTTTCAATTATAAAAAGCTATATAATTAAAATGAACTAAATTTTTAAACAAAATCCAATGGCACATTAAGGTAAAGGGAAAAACATTATTTACCTCGCTAGGAAGAGTGCCTTCAATGGCAATAATTCCTTTTCAATTAACCAAAAATTACCTCAGGGAATTAGTATGACAGCTGCAGGAAATAAAACGAGAATGAGAATGTACTGAGAGAGCACAGTAGGAGATCAGGACCTTCCTCAAATTTGGTTGGTTTGGGTAGGGTTTCTGCATAGACCATGCATGACCATGTTTTGAAAAAATTTACTTTCTTCATAATTTTGGTGGGGAGGACAGCAGGGACAGACATGTGATGATACATCCCTGATGCCACTTTCCCTAATTCAGGCAATTTCTTAACCATGCTAACCATGTGCTTAATACTCTTTGATGAAAATGTACTTATTTTTTTTCCATTATTTTTCCACTCCATCTTGCAACCTGCTGTAGTGGAAGGTGTCACTGCCCTTGACAAGAGGGTTAGAACTTCGATGGTTAGATGGTCTTTTAAAGTCCTGTCTATCCCAAACTGCTCTATGAATCTGTGCTTTTACTCATATTTTGCAACCATGAAGACATTTAGCATCTACTCTCTTCTGTAGGAATCATTTCCACAGTCTGGATTCATATGACAGGGAAAGAAAAAAATCCTTCATTGTGTTTCAGAGTTGCCATATGATACTTTCATGTGAAGGTCTGGTTTTCTTGTATAAATTATCTGAGTGGGGGGAGAAATAAACCACAAAAATAAACCACAAAAAAAACCCCAAACCAAACCAAACCAAAACAGTTCCCCAAAATCCCAGCAAGTTAAAGGAGGGGATTCTGCCCTTCTGCTCCACTCAGGTGGGACCTCACCTGCAGAGCTGCCCCTGCCCTTGGGCCCCAGCACAGGAAGGACTTGGAGCTGTTGGAGGAGTCCAGAGGAGGCACCAAAAGGATCAGAGACATGGAGCAGCCCCACTGCCAGGAAAGGCTGAGAGAATTGGGATTGTTCAGCCTGGAAAAAGAGAGATTTGGGGTAATTTAATTGCAGCCTTTCAGTACCTGAAGGAAATAAGAAAGATAGAGAGGGATTACTTACAAAGGCTTGGAGTAACAGGACAAGGGGAATGGCTTCAAACTGACAGAGAGTAAGTTTAGATTAGATTTTAAAACAAAAAGTCTTTACTGTGAGGGTGGGGAGGCCCTGGCACAGGTTGCCCTGAGAAGCTGTGGCTTCCCCATCCCTGGAAGTGTGCAAGGCCAGCTTGGCTGGAATTCTGAGCAACCTGGTGTAGTGGAAGTTGACCCTGCTCATGGCAGAGGGTTGGAATAAGATGATCTTTAAGGTCCTTTACATCCCAAGCCATTCTATGATTCTGTGATCACCACCACTCTCAATTCATCTAAAAAAATGTATGGAAAGGGGCTGATCCTCACACTTTTTGGGGGGTATAGAAGGTATTAGAGTAAATCAGCCTATAACCCTCCTTGTGAAGTTGGGGAATAACAAAGGGCTGTATATGATAGAGTTTCTTTCTGTGAACCATCAATAAGGTTATTCCCTTAAGACCTGGAGTTTCCTACGCCTGCTCAAAGGTGCATACCCAAAATTTGCTCTTTTTCTCCTTAAAAATGGATAACATGGCCATGCCCATCACCCCAGTGCAGAAATGGGAGCTAGGCCATGGGTGCTACTAAGGTTTCCACATGGTATAAAGGCAGGAGGAAATATCAGCGCAGAAGGAGAGGGAGAAAGAAATTAGTGATCCTGAGAACAACAAAGAGGTGAAATGTAATATTCCACATCATGCATTTGGGGATGAATATTAAAGAAAATGATCCTACTATCACGTAATTTAGCCCATATTATCAAAGACAGCAAGAGGAATATGAGCCAAGGATTAGGATACCGAAGAGCTGAATTCCAATCTTGGCTCTGCAAATGGCTTGATGTATGCCCTTAGGCAAATTCTCTACCTTCTCTGTTACAGCTTCTCTTTCTGCATTAACAGGATAATAATATTTAGATGAGCTTTTCAAGGACTAATTAGTTAATGATTATAAAGTGCCTGAATATGTAAAGTGCAATGCAAGTGCAAGGGATTATTATCATCTTCGAAATAATGAAGAATGTTTATTAGTTAGTTATTGTGATTATTTCTTTTAAACCTCTTTATTGCTAAGTATGTAAGAGGCTGTCAGCCATAAAGTGGGTTTTACAAAGGGATTTAAAAGGGAGGGGTGGAGGAAAGGTTTGGAGGCACAGATGTAGTTTTAACAGGGAGTTTTAACACTGTTATCATGCCAGTTCCTACCTTAATATGACAGCTGGTAGCGCAGATTGGAGAGCAGTGAACAGCAGCATTTGCAGCCTCTGGATAGTGTTTTGTTTTGCCATGTGTTCTGTGACCTTGCACTGGCTGCTTTTTGGGTACCACTGCTTATTAACTGTGCAGTGTTCTTCTCACTGCTCTCTGCAATCAATTAAGGATTCTTTGGGACACTGTAATGAGAGGAAAGAGGGGTGGCAAAGCAAAACAGACTGTTGGGTCAAGACTATGAAGTTCATGTCTGTCTGGGAGCTGAGTAGGAATGCACTGACAGAATCACAGAATAATTCCATTTGTGGCATCTCTGAAGAAAGCATTGTCCAGCCCTCTTCTCAAAGAAGAGTCAGCTAGAGCAGGTTTCTCAGGGCTGTGTTCAACTGAGGTTCGAATACCTCCAAAGATGGAAACTCCTCCACCTCTCTTGGCAAGCTGTTCCCCTGTTTGATCACCTTCACAAAATGAGAAGAATGTTAAATCCCATGTTTAAATGAAATTTCTTCTGTTTTAATTTTGTCCATTGCCTCTTGTTCTCTCACCTGGCACCCTTTAGGACTTCCCTTCAGGTACTAAGGCACATGGGTAAAATATACCTGAGACTTTTCTAGGATGAAAAATCCTAGCTCTCAGCCCATGCTGGTGTGTGGGACTATCCTCTGCAGTGTAGGACTGTGGACCTGGGACACACAAATCCAGAACTGTGAATGAAAGGGTGTCTTCATTTTCCACATTGTTTAGATCTTGGTTCAGGTTTGGTAGGTGATGAGTTTTTTTCCAGGGGAATGCATAAGATTGGTTGATAATTCAGGCTGAAAGAAACCTCAACAGCTCTGCACTTCAAACTCTAGCTCAAAGCCTGGTGTCTCTGACCCCTGTGTCCTACTTTTGTGCACTGGAGTCTGTCAGGAATTTTCTTCATAGCTAGACTCATTCTGATATGTCTGATTATTTCTTTGAGTGTTGGGATGCCCCATTCCCAACATTCTTGTGCTTGGAGGATGCTGTTATTAAAACTCTGATAAATTTTCTGAACTCCATTCCCCTTCAGAGTAGCCTCATACAAGATCCACTGACTGGTTCCCTCAGCAAATCAAAACATTGCTCTCTTAAAGTCTGGGGTTTGCACTAGCTTCCTCTTTATCCTCTCAGGACCTTGAGCTACACTAACTGAGGCTCACAGCCAAGACTTCCAGTGATTATCACCTTTTTGTTTCATCCAGAGAAGTCCACCTGCACCACAACTGGAGCTAAAATTGGGCTAAAAGTTTCCCACTGAGCTGGCTGGACATTGGACACTTTGAATCTGCAAACCTGCTTCCAAAGTGTGTAGGAAAAAGCCAATTCCTGGCAGGTTTCTTTACTGGGTTCTTTAGCAGGACTGACAGTCTAAGTTCCACACAGCATCTCATTGAGCAGGTTTATTCTCACCAGCCCAAGATCTGTGCAGCTCCTTCCACTGCATGGTGCAGACGAATTCTACATTTCCCCAGCATCCTAATCCTTCTTGAGCACTTTGCTATCAAAGCCCCTAAAAGTATGTTAATGCTTAACCTGTAAAAGCTCTGCTAATCCTTCTCCTGCCCTCCCACTATCCCAGACAGAAAACTGCTGACAAGTCTCAGGATGAGATAAACTGGCTCATGAGGGTGAGGAGATGGAAAGAGACTTAAGCTGACAGGCTTGATCTCCTCCTGCCACCCTTTTCCTCCCGATAGCCCCTCAGAGCTCCAGCACAAACTGCTTGTGGAACATCTTTTACATGACAGCACTGCTGTATCCCTCCCATGAGCTTCTTAGGGAAGAAACTGGATTTATTCCCATTTCTCTGAACTTCTCTTCTGGCAGTGCAGCCCATCCCTCCGCTCTCACTGTCAGATGGTGACAGTGTGATCTACAGGCAGCTTCTGAGGGGGAGACTAAGCTTATAAGTGCCTTAAAATTTCACATGGAGATGGGTTTTCCATTGTAATAAGAGCTGACGGTACCTTTTTGTAATCAAAATGCAAACTCCCTTCCACTGCTCAGTGCTCAGGAGCACAATTGAGAGTGACAGAATTCATTACACAACGGAGACAGATGGAGTACTTTAAAAAGAACCATACATCAAGAGCGGAGGTCTGTGAGTGTGTAGATAGTGGGCAAAAAAGCTTAAAAACTTCAATCCCTTCCATACTGCTGAAAATTACCAATCTTCTTATCTTGGCAAAACCTTATTATGCAAATAGTTGTCAAGTGGAACACTCAAATTGGCAAAATTGCTTTTTTGTACTACTTTTTACACTCCTTCCAAGAAAAGTCTGTTTTGCTGGTGTGATACGTAAATGATTGATTACCCGTGCTGGTCTGGAATAGCAGAGTAGAAAATGATGTAGTAACACCATCAGTGGCACAAACTCCATTTAAAAAGGGAACACTACTATTTTTGAAGGGAGTGCACCACTTAAAAATTGCCAAGTCAGTACCTCTTCCTTCTCCCACTTAACCTGGAAAAAAGTGACTAAACAGATTTTTTTTCAGACACCAAGTGATTCAACCCTTTTTCTTGAGCCATTGTGAACTTTGGTTGGTTTTAATCAAAATATGGAACTTGCCAGCAGTTCTTCCCATCCAGAAGTAGTAGAGATTTTAGGGTTTTTCCTTCTTCTCAACAGTTTTTCTTTGAGTAGATCCTGGGATACTTCAGTCTCTCAGTTGTGGACTCTGCTGTGATGAAATGTGTTCATTGCTTTGACATAAAGAGAATTATTGCATTGGATTTTTCCTGAGAAGGCAAGAACTGGAAAGGGCTAATGGAGCAAAACTGAAAACTCCCTCTCTTCAGAAGTCTCTAGCTCTTGTCTCCAGAGCTTGTTGAAACCAGCTGTTGAATTGTGGGCACAATATTGCTATGAACACTGTGTCAGATTTAGTCAGCACTTGGCTTAGTACTGAATAATAAATGGCACTGGAGAAGAACCAGGTGAAACACAAAACTATTTGATATGGTTATGGCATTATCAAAGTGATTCTGTATCATAAAATCATAGAATGGTTTGGGTTGGAAGGGACTTTTGAAGGTAATCTAGTTCAGTCTCCTTGCCATGGACAGGGACACCTTCCACTAGACCAGGTTGCTAAAATCCCCATCCAGTGAGGCCTTGAACAATTCCAGGGAATGAGACATCCACAATTTCTTTGGAAATCCTGTACCTGTGTCTTGCCACCCTCACTGCAAAAAGTTTCTTCATTATGTCAGATCTAAATATACCTTCATTTAATTTAAAAACATTGTCCCTTGTATCACTACAGTGACACCAAAAGTCTGTCCTCATCTTTCTCTGAGCTCCCTTTAGGCACTGGAGGGCTCTGAAAAGCTCTCCCTGGAGCCTTTTCTTTTCCAGACTGAACAACACAGCCTCTCTGACTCAGTCTTTCTTCGTAGGAGAGATGTTTCCATCTTTGTGATCATTTTTTTGGCCCTCCTCTGGACCCACTCCAACAGGTCCATATCTTCTGTGTCTTGGGGACCACAGCGTTGTGTCTCATCAGGGAAGAGCAGAGGGACACAATTTCCCCCCTCTCCTGCACAGTTTTTTTGCTGCAGCCCCTGTCACAGATGGAGTAAGAGCTTCAAAGTTTACTAAAGAAGTCCTGAGGCTGAGTCACGAGGTGCTAAAAAGACCCCCCTGGCTTCAGAACCCTTCTTAGAGAGAGGAGTTTAGCGACAGCTGGATCGAATCTTAGCCTCACCAGTTTAAGTTTTGAAATTTTGTCCTGAGTGTTTCAATGATGATAAATCAGCTATATTTATGAAAGATGATTTGTTTATTAAGACAAATGAACAGACAGATGATCTGAATCAGAATTACTGCACAGTGTAAAAACTAAACCAAATAATTGACTAAAACATTAATGGGGAAAGTACATTATATTAAAGGAATAACATTAAAGTAATCATATATTAAAACTAGCAAAAAAAAAACATTAAGGAAAGGGTGATGTATGTCACCAATCCTCCTTCATTTTTGGAGTACTTCTCCCTCTTCCTCTCAATCCCTGGGAAGAACCATGAAGAGTTATCCCAGGGAAAAGCTCCACGTGCTTTGAGGCATATATGGAGGAATCTGATGGTATGGAGGGTATTCTGGACTTGCAGATGTAACAAAGCTGCCACTCACATGCCTTCATGAGCTTATCTGTCAAACCTCATCTCAGCCAGTGTGGCTTTTTAGCAGATTCAACACCAAAAAAATCCCCACTGGTGCCTCAGGTAACTCAACACAGACAGCTTGGACTGTTTGTATCTTCTGACTGGGTTCCGAGCCAAGCAGGTAAGATTTATCAGGGTGAGGCATCCTGCCACACACACAGGACCACTGTCTCTCTGGGGCTGCAACTTCACCCTGCTGGGTTCTGGCCAGCTTTCCACTCACCAGTATCCCCAAAGCCTTCTTTGCCCTCAAACTTTCATCATCTCCAGTCTCGTGATACTGGGGATTTCTTAACCCAGGTGCAGAACTTTGCCCGTGACCTTGTTGAGGTTTGCATGGGCCCCCTCCCAACTTTATATCTATCTATCTATCTATCTGTCTGTCTGTCTATCTATCTATCTAATCTATCTATTAATTTATTTCTATCCATTATTTATTTATCTATTTATTTATTTATGGAGCAGCATCATGGAGACAATTCTTGTAAGAACAGCTTTCACAACAGGTGGTCTTGCTGTCAAATGAGGCTATCTGCAAGAGCAGGTGGGAAATGCCAATGATGTATTTACAGGCAGGTTCCCTCTGCCTTCCAGGGCAGTAAGGATTCCTGGTGATGGTGTTGGGAACAACCTGGAGTCCAGATCACTCTGGAGTTTGCAGCCAGTTCTGGAGCAAAGAGAAGCTTCCTTGGCTCCAATTGTTTAGTGAGCAACAGTGAGGGATAAAAGGGGCCTGTGTCTCTCCTTACGTCCCACCTGAGCTGCTATGGGTGACAGTAAAATGAGTGAAAAAGAAACCACACCGTTCTTAGAGCAGGGAATGGAATAGCAATTGAAAAATGTGCCTGTGGGTTGACACTACAGAAGCTTTTTGGAGGGCAAGTAGTGATCATTTCCAGGAACACAGAAGTATTCTGGAACTGAATAGACATAATTTAGATATTTTCAGAGTTCTTCATAACTACATAGACCATAAAGGACACTGAAGCCTCATGAACAGACCTTGTTTCATTCTAGGTGAGACAAAGCTTTTCCTCTTGGATATCATAGAATGGTTTGGGTTGGAAGGGACATTAAAGATCTGTCAGTTCCAACCCCTCTGGCATGGGAAGGGATGTCACCCACTAAATATGTGGCAAGGGACTGTGGTTCTGGGTCCTCACAGAAATCAGGGAGGGTTGGTGTGACGAAACACTGTAAGTTATTCATGAGATCACTACTTTGCCTTCAAAGAAAATAGTGTGGTGTTAGGTACCTTTACCAGAGAAGTAATAAGTGCATTTTGTAATTATAATTTCTCAACAGATGAATTCTGTTGTTTACACATCCACATATTCTGGTGTCCTTTTTTTGTCTCTCCCCAGTGCAATGCACTCTTTTATTAAATGTAGCACTGTAGACGGCACCATTTAAGAAATAAACACACTCCACCTGGATCTAAATGGTGTGTTTCTAGAGTACTTTATCTGACATGTAGTCTAAATATAAACAAATTATCTTGAATGACATATTTTATGGATATATTTACATCGATTGCATTTACACAGTTTTGATAATTCTGTTTGGAAATGGTGCAGCTCATGTTCAGGGCCAGTGAAGCATCTAGGCAATACAGATGCTTTCCACTTTGCAGAAATACACAACCCTGCTGCATCAAATATTCCTTTTTTGACTTAAAGTGGTGAAACTTACACTTCTGAAACTTCACCAAAAATTGTGTAGGACATTGATGATGCATTTATTTTCAGAAGTAATTAGAAGATCTGTCTGATTGCTTATATCCCAGTTCAATTACTTGTCCATTGAAACTCATAACTGTGTTTTTAAAAAGTATTTATTACTCCAACATGTTCAGACTTAACCAGGAAACCAGATTCAGAAATTACACCATTTGTTCCAGTGGTTAATCAACCTCCCAAGCACTACACCTTGCGTCTAATTAGAATATAACTGATGTTTCCAACTACACTCTCTTTTGTTGTCTTTCCCATTAGCTTAAAGAATGTTTTAATAGTTGGCTTTTATTTTATGTCCCTGGAATTACTTAAGGGTTTTAACATTCTGTCTTTTTTCTAAGCCTTAAATATTTTTTGTCTTCTGACCCACGCCATGTTACTTAGCATTCATTTTAAACCAGTACTGAAATGTATTGAACATTTTAGTACCAATCTCTTCAGTGTCACACAGCCATGAAATCAGCCAAGGTTTGCGTCAGACCCGTGGTCATATAATTGCACCAATAGCTCATCTCGAGCTGTTTATCTGCTTTGACTCCTAAATCCTCTGCACTCTCTATTAAAATACATTTTCCCATTTCCAGTGTGTATATTTGCAATTCTCAGATGTTTGGATTTACATTCATCTGCATTGAAATGCTTTAATTTGTTTGACTGGGTCTCTTTCATCATCTCTATAGCCTTGTGTTCATTGCAGCACTTTGAGCACTGGTGCAACGATCAGAAATGCCAGATCCAGTGGTTGTTTCAGAAAACCACCTTAGAATTTGTTCTGTTCAACAAATTCCTCAACAACAGCATGAAGAATTGGAAAGTGGATATGACCATGTCCCAGGAAATGGATGATAAGGGGTTATTGATGGTCTCAGACTTTCCTCTCCTTTCCTTTCTCCTTTCCTTTCTCCTTTACGTTTTCCTTTCCCTTTTCCTTTCCCCTTTCCTTTCCTTTCTCCTTTCCTTTTTCCTTTCCCTTTCCCTTTTCCTTTCCCCTTGCCTTGCCTTGCCTTTGCCTTTGCCTTTTCCCTTTCCCTTTCCCATTCCATTCCATTCCATTCCATTCCATTCCATTCCATTCCATTCCATTCCATTCCATTCCATTCCATTCCATTCCATTCCATTCCTGCTTAGTGATGTCTATACTGGTAATATGTCCTCATTTTGATTTGAAATGGAAATGTTTTAATGGTGTCCCTGACTATGACAGGGGGGTTGGAACAGGATGGCCTTTAAATTCCCTTCCAACCCAAACCATTCTATGCTTCTATGGAAATTTCTCAGTACTGCATTTTCCATCAGAGTTTCTGGGCTGTGGAAGTCAAGGACTTCATAACTGACAATTGGATTGTTAATCATCTTCAGCAATCTTTTTGGTTTGGTTTGGTTTGGTTTTTAATTTCAGAATGCAATTCAATTAATCCCAATAATTACTGCTTTAAAAAAATTTAAAATAAATAAATAAACACACAAACAAACAAATAAATTATATATATATATATGTGTGTGTGTGTGTGTGTGTATTGCCTAGTACTGGTCCAGCCTCACACTTTAATTCATTCTCAGTTGAGTCCTGTGCTGTTGCATTCTTTTGGGGTCAAAGAGCACATTGTACTTACTCATCTCACTGCTCTTGTGTTTAATTTCCTTTCATTCTGCCCCCAAACTCTTTTTCTTTAGCCAGAACAGGAATTGTTTCTACTGGTACTTTTAGCTTCTCTTTGTAGCCTGTAGCTGACCTTACAATCTATTTATGTTACATTTCTATTTTTAAGCTTTGTCTCTTAAGTAAATGAGGTGTGTTTAATCAGTCTCTCTCACAATCTGTCATCACTAAGACTTGGGGATTTTAGATTCAGGTGTGGTTTGGGTGTCCCTCATGGAGATTCATACTATGGATGTACCAATCATGGTATCATAGTAAGAGAATTAAAGAATCATGGAATGGTTTGGGCTGCAAGGAACCTTAAAGACCACCCAGTTCCAAGAGCCATTGTCACCAATGCAGGGACATTTCCAGTCTGGATGTAGAACTAGAGGATTGCAGAGAACATTCCTCCCCCATTCACAGGACAAATCCTTCATCTTCTAGTTGCTGCCCCAAATTTGTCACTGAATCAGGACGAGATTTCAGCTAAAACTCTCCATTTTTGAATTGTGAGATCAAGGCATCTTCACCAGTTAATGGGCTGTTCTTTTGAGCACACTCAATTTTCCTTCTTATTTTCCTATTTACATGGTTTCTGCTGTGATTATTCTTCTCAGAACTTTCTCAGTTTCAGGAGATGTGCCCTTTAGAGGCACCAATTATATACATAAGATGTTACTGATTGAGAATTGATTCTGTTTTTCATCTTGAATGTAATCAAATCATGATTATTCCTCCCAGGGTGCCTACAGATTTCCAACCCAGTAAGTAATTCATCTACATCCCTCATAATCAGGTGCAACCGAGTCATTTTGCTGTGGCTACAGTAGCCTCATATAAGAAGTAGCAGCTGCTGGTTTTACGCATTAATAGTGACTCTTTGGAACCTTAATCATATTCCCCACAAACTGAAATTTTGCTTCCCAACAGATTCTGGTTTTAATTTTTTAACCTTCTCTCATCAACAGGCAGGTGCTTAAGGAATAACTTCATTTTCTCTGTTTTATTTGATAGTTATAACAAATCTCCACCTCTGTGTCTGCTCCTGGGCTTTACTTAGTAGCACTAAATTTCAGAAATGTAAATTATTTCACAATAGTGGCTCAGAAATAATCCTGAAATCTTTATTTTTTAATAATTATTTTATAAAAAAAACCAGTGTTTTTGATGAAGGGTTCTTATTATTTTCTTCTCCACCCCTCTCACCTTTTTGAGCCTTGCTAAATAAGGAAGTACTAAACATCAGAAATGGTTGGTTTGACTTTCTGGGAAAGCTGAGGGGATGAACATCTCCAAATGTGCTCCCTGCTCACTAACTGCCAGGTAGAGATTAAATCCACTGCACTCCTCTCCTCATGGGCTACTTCCTCACCTGCCAAAGACAGGGCTCAGCATCTGCCAAGCTGCAGAACTGTAAATCTCCATAGCAGAAATGTCTGTACACACATCACACACACCAGTGTTGGTTCTGCTGTGAGACTTCAGACATGTCCTTTTATTTACATCAATCTCTGTCACCCATTGAGAGACATTTTAGAATTCAGCAATGTCTTACAGCTGTTGTGTCTCAAATTATCTCAGCTGAGCTGCTGGGGAACAGCTGGACACAAACAGGGGAAAAGGGAGAAAAGGCCCCAAGTTGGGAGTTCAGGTTCTTTGCCTTATAAAGAGAAAAGAACAGAAGAAAATTAATTGCTATTCCATCACATCTTTTCCTGTGACAGGCTCTTCCTCAAATAGAATCAAAGTCAAAGAAAATCCTGAGTTGGGAAGGACCCACTAGGATCACCCAGTCCAAATACTGCCATGATGATCTACAGGTTGGATATTAGGAAAAACTTCACTGAAAGGGTGGTGAGATCTGGAACAGGCTCCTTAGAGGAGTGGCAGAGCCACCATTCCTGAAAGTATTCAAAAAATGAGTCCATGCCTCACTTCTTGACATGATTTGGTGGGTATGGAGGTTTTGGGTCAAAGGTTGGATTTCATGATCAGACTTTTTTCCAAACCTTAATTTTCTTAATTTTTTTCTTAATTTACAAAAGACCAAGCCAGTTTCTCAAACAGAAAAATCTGATCAAGAAGAGCATCTTCATTGACTGTCCTGGTGCAGATGAAGGGTTGAACAGGCCATGAGCTCAGAACACCTCTGATATGTTATTCTCTTCCAATGCCACTCCAAGGTGTCACAAGAGATGAGTGATAAGTTAAAATTCTCTTGCCTATATTGTGGGTTTTTTCTTCTGAAATACTTGGATTTTTGCAGCCTGCTTACCAAAAACTTCTATGCTCTTAAAAAAAAACTTAAAAATCATAAGATTTAAATCATCCATTGAATGGAGATGCAAATAATAAAATGAGGAGGTCTAAGAAAAAGAGAAACCTCCTTTAAACACTACACAATTTCTCACCTCTCTCTCACCACCACACCCACACATTTATTGATTCATGGCAGTTACAAGTTGACAATCAACAGATCAACACCTGAGCCCAGCTAATGAGATTACCAGAACTAATTACAGAGAGATGGTAATTATTTCAGTTCCACTGCTTTGAACATCATATGCTGATGCATCCAAAAAGGCTCCAGTTGCAGAATTTTACAAACTAGGCCTGTGAATTTGAGAGATTCAAAAAATGCTACACACAAGACCCCCACCCACATCTCCCTGTAAACTGCTGTTCCAACAGGAGGTTAAAAGGATGGACCTGTTTTTTATCTTTTCATTAACACCCAAGTGCTGAATACCTGTAAATTTGAGAAGTAAAATCACTTTTCTTCTAACGTGCAAGCTACATCAGATGGTATTTCTACATAAGCACACAATGAGGAACATCTTGTCTTTTTCTTCAGTTTTTAGACTTTAAAGCTGTGAGGTCTTTGTGATCTGTTAGTAATGGCAATGTGCTCTGAGGGATTAAGCTACAAGTGCATACAATTATCAAACCCCCAAAATATTCCAATATGATGTTTAGCTGTGTGAAACAAACAAATAATGAATAATTTCCCCCCACAAATCTTTGGATATAATTTCTGTTCCATTGAACAGGTGGGGCAAAAAAGACATAGGTGTTTTTTTCCTTCTTGGAAACATCATCTTTGTTATTTTTTCATCTTGGAAAGACACAACACTACATTCACCTGTCTGCCATCTGGATTTATTTAATAAATAAATAAATAAATAGAAATTAAAAAAAAGAACATTTGGCAAGGAGCAAGGTTAAGAGCTTAATGCCCAGAACAGTATTGAAGCCACAGCTCCAACAGCCATGGCTATTCCTTTCTTCCAACCCTTGGCATCAGTGTCAGCTTGCAGAGATGACAGAACTTTGGCAATATTGTCATGGCCTACGAGTTCCTTGCAGGATGAGATGTCAAATGTTAGTGAACAGCTGAAAGGCAACAGCAGTCCCAAATTTTCAGCTTCCCTGACATCCTTCATGCCCATTCACCATCAGCTTTGCTCTGACATCGCTGGGGCAGATTCCCAAGGTTCACATCACAGGTGCACTTGGGCTCACCTGCTTGCTTAGGCTTTTCCTCCTGTTTTTCAAATGCTTTTAACAACTGGAGAGCTCCTCAAGGAGGGTGGGCTGAGACTATAAAGCAGAAAATATCTTACTCAAGAGCAAAACCTCCAGGGAAGAAACAGTTGCCTGTGAAGGCAACATTTGCCTCCACCCTGGTTCATTTTTGTATTAAATCTGGAGATGTGAGCATAGTCTAAAGTTCATGATCAGCTCAGTCTCTGGTCTTACTGCTAGAAGACTGGGAGCAGTGTTTATTCTTGATCTCATTAGCATTATATCTGCTTGCTTGAGAGTCATGGCTGCTGTTTCCTGCTTTGTCATGTTTTTCTTGGCTGGAGAAATTATTTGAGACCAGATCCAAATGGGATCTTTGCCTTATAAAGAGAAAAGAACAGAAGAAAAATAATTATTATTCCATCACATCTTTGTGACAGGTTCTTCCTCAAATAGAATCAAAGAAAATCCTGAGTTGGGAAGGATCCACTAGGATCACCCAGTCCAAATATTGCCATAATGATCTACAGGGTCTACAGAGGTATCCACAGACTGCAGCTGTCATGGGCAACAGGACGTTGCATTTCTCTGTGTCCCAGAAGCACTTCCTGAAACTCTAGGACTGAAACCCAAGTTTTTTCTACAAAGGGCAGAATTAATAGTGCCTAATTTTCTCTCAACTGTGGCCATTGTCACTCTCATTTTCTCTTTTTCTTGTGTTTCTCCCCTTTATACTCCACTATGCATAAATTGTATCAACATGGTATTTCCAGAAACTGCATTAATTAACTTCTGCCTAACCAAAGAAGGAGGTGTCTTCTCTAGAAGGCACCAAGTATCCTGAAATCAGAAGCAGTTTAGATGCTTCTGTTCCTTTTCAGATGTGATTGAATTTGGCAAAGAAGTTTTGGAGCACTTGGGAGCAGGAAAACGACTGACAAACAGAATTCCTGCCTTCCTGCAAATTACAGGCTACTGACAGAGCACATCAATCCTGCTTTAAAAGGATATGTGTAGAAGGACAAAGAAAAGATTTAAAAAACATGTGGCTTCAGATTCAATTTTTATCTGTCAGCAATGATCCCACAGGTAATCTGATAAGCATCAACTGTTTGCAGCACTCACTTGTAATGCAGAATTTTGGGCTATTTATTCAGGAGCTTCCCCAATTAGAAAAGTCATTTACACCCACAATTTAATTTTGATAAGATTTAGCAGGATTATGGATCTTAAAAAAAACCACCTCAATAGTGAGCTAAGCAAAGCAGTTCACTGACATTCCCAATCACTCCTCTTTTAAATGGCAGCCAGCTAATACATGGTTTGGATCAGAGACACAGAATCCCAGAATGATTTGTGTTGGAAGAGACTTTAAAGATCATCCAGTTTCACCACCAGCCACGGGCAGGGACACGTTCCACTATCCCAGATTGCTCCAATCCCCATCCAACCTGGCCTTGGACACTTCCAGGGATTGGGCAGCCACAGCTTCTCTGGGCAGCCTGTGCCAGGGCCCCACCACCCTCACAAGGAAGAATTTCTTTCTAACATCTAATAATAATATCTCCTCTTTCAGTTAAAAAACATCTCCCCCATGTCTAATCCACCTGTTCATTTCAAAAGTCCCTCTCCCTCCTTTTTAAAAGCCTTGTTAATGCACTGGAATGAGGCTTCCCCTGATGCCTTCTCTTCTGGCTGAATAACCCCAATTCTCTCAACCTGTCTTCTCAGCAGAATGCTCCAGCCTTCAGAGAATCTTCGTGGCCTTCTTTGGGCTTAGTCCAAGAAGTCCAAACCCTCTTTGTGCTGAGGAGCCCAGAGTTGGACACACTGTTCCAGGTGATCTCAGAAGGGGCAGAGCACAGGGGCAGAATCACCTCCCTTGATCATGCAAAACATAAAAAAGCCAAAAAATTTAGGTGGTTTATCCTATTGTTCAGGCTAGGTTGGATTTCAGCAAGGATTTTTCCTAGCTTCCAACTGACTGCTTATTTGCATCCTAATAGAAGCATGCTGTAAACCCAGGAATTTCCCAAGACAATAAGATAAAGGAAGCAACCAGGTCATGGCTATGATAGAAGGTAAAATTCTGGAGAATTTCACTGAATTGAAAACCCCAGAAGGTAAAAACCTCCTGTGTGCTGCTCTCTTGTACCTATAGCACTGCCAGACCCATTTTGAAAAGAAGTCAGGATTAATGGCTTCTTCTGCCCAGCTTTGGTTAATTGGTGCTTTTGCCTCATCATACTTCTCTGATTGACAGCAAGAAAATTTTTCCAAAGTGGGAATTTGTGCTCTGCTGAGCAGTGCACATGATCATTTTTTTGTCCAGTATTTTGCTAAAAAAGAGGGAGACAAATTCATCAGCCATGGTGTCAAATTTTCCTTTAGAAATTTGATTCTGTGTACTCCATCCATCTTGAACTGGTTTCTGGCAGTTACACAATAAATTCATCATATTTCTGATGGAAAATTTTCTCTGTCCAGCTGTCAAAATAGTGTTGCCACTTCTGGCATGATTTTTTAGCACTCTGTCATGAATAACCTAAAATCATACTTTAATTTTAAATATATATGTATATTTTCCCCTTTGGGGAATAATTATGTAGTCTAATAGAACTTGGTGCTAAAGCTTTTTCTTTCCTCAAGTTTAAATTGCTTTTTTATTTTTTTTTCTTCAGAGGCATAATGTATTCCTATTACTCCTCATGGAACACTCTAAACTATTTTCAGCTTACACTGTAATTTCTAGCTTTTTCCCCCTCCACTTCCCCACAACAATTTCATCACCTTTTTTTTTTTTTTTTTCTCTTCATGTTATTAATAAATAAAGACTTGGCTCCATCAGTTCCTTGACATTTTTGCAGACATTCTGACAACGGATTGAATAAATTATATTATCCAATATTAGCCAGAGTAACGGCCTATTATGAATGGAGAAAAGCAACACCAGATGAAGGTTGGCATTTCTGCTCCTGCAGCACATGAATGGGTGTTTTACTGAATCCTGTGCTGCTGTAGCAATAGCCAAACAACACCTGAGTGCCCGAAGGTGGTGGAACTTGCACACCCCTCTGACCTCTTGCTGTGCTGTTTCCATGGGAAGGGCTCTTTCTTTCTCCAGCCCCCTCTTTTTATCACCAGTTCAACACTTCCTGCAGCACATTTTGGGTCTCAACACACAGTGGAAGCACAATAACCTCTCCAAGAGCATCCAGATTTCCCCTTCCCAGGCCTACAGCAATCACCAACTTCTTCAAGTGTCACCACACCATCAGCTGTCAACTGGTGCCATCCAATAAAGTCATCCATGATTAATTATCCTTAAATGACAGCAGCATATTGAAACAAGCTGATAGCTGCTGACAGTGGAAATCCAATTAACCTGAATTACTATCTTGATTGTGGCCCAATTAATGTCAGCTGTGCCATGTCAGAAGTGAAGGCTTGGCTAATATAATTGTTTAATTAATTGGTTGCAGAGATTAGTTGATGTGGGACTGCCTTTATGCTTTTCTTATTCTTTCCCCTCCCCCTGTGAACATTAAATTTGAGGGAGAAGCATAAACTGCTTGTTGTCTACAGCTTTTGCTTGAAGTGGATAAATGAAGTTCTATCTTAAATACAGTTTGAAAGCTCACAGAGGGTGTAGGGGAGCTTTCAAACTTCTGCAAAGTCTATTGCTTTGTTTGAGTTTCACTGTGACCCATCACCGAGATCCAAAGGGATTATGAGCAATTTCTTTGATACATTCAAACTGAGATATGATGTAGTTATGAATTCATGATTCCTCTGGCTGTTAAAGCACATCTAGCAGTGCACAGCAGGAAGGGTGGTGATGGTGAGGGGTAGATTTATTTGTCTTTAGAAACAGAAACTTGAGTCAGAGGTGGCTGGGGGTTTGTTGTTCGTGGTGTAATATCTGCCAGGTGCCTTGAGATTAGTTCATCTTCTCAGACCTCTTGTGAAAGGACTGTCCTGCATGACAAATAGTTAATAGCATTAAGAAATGCATTATGACCAATTTTAGGAATGACTCATGAAGGAAAAGGGTCTGTTGGTGGCTCCTCCAGTTGAAACACATTTCAGTAGCTATTACCACCATCTTTGCCATTTCCATTCCTCCAGCTCTCCTCTGGTCAGCTTTCAATGGCCATAATGCATTTAAAAGTAACACTTCCATTCATAATGGTTGTAACTCAATGATCTTTGGGGTTTTTTTCAGCCTAAATAGTTCTGTGACAATATGGTTGTATAAAGGATGAGACAGAAGTGCAAAAAACCAACTGTGATCTCAGTGTTGCACTGAACCACTTACTAATAATAAATTGGAGTTTGTGAAGTAGAGCAAGAGAAAACTTCCCTGATCTTCACCAGAAACTTTAAAATATTCTCAAAAAATACAGACAGGCTCAGACTGATTACCAAATAAGAGGATTATAATGAAAAAAGGATCGCTAATGACTTAAAGGAGCTAGCATTAAAAAGTTAAACTTGGTAAATTAATATGTTAAGTACAGAGGCTCTGACAAGCAGTGAGGGGAAAATATACACACATCCGTGCGGATATCTGTATGGGTTTTTTCCCACATGGAGCTCAACTATTTAAGCTCTTGTCATAGATGCCAGGAGAAAAGGGATGGAGAGTTAAAAGCTTTGATCAGCTGCATGTAAAAAAAGCTGGGACACTTCCCAAGTTCAGAGGTTCCCTTCACATCTCCAGACTCTTCAAAAATATCTGGTTTCTTCTATGTCAACCTCAAAAAAATTCCGTAAGCGGGACCTCCCTGGAGATGTCTGTCTTTGAGTTGTTCTCCAAATAGCATCAGGGCATAATCTCCCATGGAGGTTTCAGTTTAGGTGGAAGTGCTCAGAACTACTTTAGAAACTTTCTCAGAGTTTCAAACCAGTCATTCAGTCCAGTTTTCAGGACTTTGGGAGAATTTGTCGATAAGTTTGGGAGGATTTTCAGATCAGCCTTATCCTAAAAAGTGATTAATGTCCTTATCTTCTCAGCAGTGTAGGAGAACCACTCACCATATTTTAAAGAAACCATGTCATAACAAACTGAACTACATAAACCCCTTTTTTTGGCAGTTTATTAATTTGTTGGCTGTGCACCTCTCAGAATACTTTCTCTAGATGGTGTGTAACTTAAATTTCTTTTTCTTGGCTAAAAGTTTGTTATGGTTGAGTGAAATGTTGCCTTTTGTCTGCATGTCCCTGGTTCTACCGTTCTGGAGAACCCCATCTCTCTGCTGCTTTGTTAATTGGAGGAAATGTTTATAGGTTATTTTTTCCTTACACAGCATAAATGAATGGAGTAGATGAGCTTTCTAATGTGAATCTGGCTCCAAACTGGCACCATGACAGAAACTATAAACACAGAGATGTGTTGGATTTAATAAATTTCATTTCTTTCTGCCCCTTTCCATCCTTGCAATGAGATAAAACTCAAACATGAACACTGTTTTGACTTCCATCCTTACAGACCCGTGATTTAATTTAATTCTTTTTTTTTTTCCCAGCCTGTCCTCTCATTGCTGTGAGGGATTGATATGCTCTGTAGGACAGGCTGTTGGCACTTTGCTTTGTGACATTCCCAGAGCTCTATTATTTTGTCTATCACAGTCGAGTTATTCCTACACTCTTCACGTAAGGAGCCCTTTGTGCTGGCAGGGCTGACAAGACTCTGCCTTGACACGAGAACTGTGATTCTGACCAGCAAGGTCAGGCTCCAAGGCCATTTGTGAAGCAATGCTGATATTCCATTGTTTGTTACAATCATCTCTTTCATTCAGAATCCATTGCAATTTGCAATTACACAGTGATTTTGACAAAGACGCAGGAAACTCTCAGCTTTGATGGAAGCGAATAATTCAGGATGCTCTGAATGCTGTCTCATTGCCAGGGACTGAGGAACAGTGAAATGTTTTGACCTCTGGTCATTCTCAGCTTTCATATTCATTGTCCCACTTAGCTTAGATCAGACCAAACTCCACTTTAGGATGCATTTAAGGATGCTGACAAGAGCTTAGAATGATTGTTTGAGAGATGAAGGAAGGGACAAAAACTTACTCCTCTGTAATATGAGCTCCAGTGTCATATCCATTACTCTCTTGTATGACTACATAATTAAAGAGAAATGCTTTAATCCCAGAATATTTTAAAGGTTTTAAGTTAGAAATGCCTCAAACACTTTACCTAAAACAAAACCAAAGAAGAAACCATCCCTATAAAAACTGGATTTAAAAAAAAAATTGTGTTTGTGAGTGGATCTTGGCAAATAATAGCTCCATCATCACAGGTGTCACTATTTTTGCTCTATTCATTTAATGAAGTCACTTCCCTGATGTTGTTACATGGAAAATGAGGAATGAGGAAGTTAAATGACTTATAAGTGTTTACATAACAGCTTAATGAGGAAAGGAAGGATAGTGCTATATCTGCCTGTACAGTTCCCCTCATTGCCTGCTTTGTTTTAGATTTATTTTTGGTATTTATATTTAAATGCTCTTCTTGCAAGTCCTGAACTATGCTCTTCCTCTGGATCTCCATCTGGTAACCTGAGCAGCAAACCTCAGGAGAATACTGTGTCACATGAGAGTTTCCAATACTTGGTGCTTTCCCCTGGAGTCAAAGTTCAGTCAGAAGTTCAACTCAGTCTACCTCCTGCCATTTTTGCTTTAATCCACCAGAAAAATGAAAAAACAATAGAGAGTCAAAATACTCTTCAAACCTTGAAGAAGTTGTCTAGGTTTAAGCAAAGGTTTAGATCAGATTTTTTACAGCCTAACCAGTTCTCCATGGCTTCTAGAGAAAATCAAGCTGCCTTGAATTTAAATCTGCGCCACCCAATAAAATGATATGGAGGCTCTATTTCTGCTTAATTTCACTGGTGCTACACTAGATGTGACTTTATCCACTTCTTTTTTCTGACAGACATATAAGTCAGTAGTAAAATGGAAATATCCTTTTGTCATTTTGCAATTATTTAAGATTCTCAGATTTTATGTCTCAGCTCTACTTTGAACAGGTGAACACTCACATTTGTAAAAGTATACCTGGGTTTAAGAAGCAGTAAAATAAATTTTAGTCTGTATTAGGCAAAGTGTGAGGTTTCTATTCCTCAAGTTCCTAGCAGAGAACTTGTCACTTTTCAAAAGGAAGGTTTTCCTGCCTGGTCTCACTCTGTAATTTTCTCACTCTTCCTTAGCCCTTTGCTCCCAAGTATCCTGCAGGGTGCAAAGGAGCAGCAGGAACATGGTGGGTGCTTGCAAATATTTTCTACACTGCTTGCATTTCAGTCCTAGGAAAAAAACCCAACAATTTACTGTATTTAGATGTCTAATTTAACATTCAGTGCAGTAGAAGTTCAGCTCTGTTCTATGATGTCACAAAAAAAGCACAGGGTAGTTTGTGCCTGTCAACCACTGTTTGACATGCTAATCATGGGAGTATTTTAGTAATAGTAAAGATAGTAGTGATAGTGATAGTGGTGAGCAAGGTTTGTAGGGAGTAATGTTCTATATTAAATCAATGGATACAGTAAAGAAAAAAAAATCCCAATCATACCAATAAATGTAATGAAAACACAGACACTAAACACTGCCTGTTATGGTTCTGTCACCTTTTTGCTCTGGAGATTCATCAGCTCCTAACACAGACATTCTGAGGCATTAATGGCACAGTAATTCATGGAACCCCTTCCAAAATTTGGTTTTATTTGCAATTCCTAGGGCTGGGAAGAGCTTTTTCTGTCTCTGTTACTGTGAAGTACTGACTTATACTGAGGTACATAGATACCTTTTGGTGGTAAGGTCAGACAAGCTTAGCCCTTCAGGTTGTTTGGTGCCTGAAGACTTGCACTGAGGATAATTTATTATTGGTGAGATTTGAAAGCAAGTTTAGGTTCAAGAACATGGTGCCTTGAAGACAGAAACCCTTTCTTTCAGTCCCAGCATTATCAATATTGTTGTATGACAACAGGAAATGACCTCAAATTGCACCAGAGGAGGATTAGGCTGGATTTTAGGAAAGAAATCTGCACTAAAAGGGTTGTAAAGCCCTGGAAATGGCTGCCCAGTGAAGTGTTGGAGTCACCATCCCTAGCAGGATTTAAAACATGTAAATGGGACATGGCTTAGTGGTGGCCTAGGCAGTGCTGGATTAATGGTTGGACTTGATGGGCTTAGAGGTCTTTCTCAACCCAAATGATTCTGTGAATTTTTTTTTTTTTTTTTTTTTTTTTTTCCCCCCCAAATATTTTTTTTTTTTTTTTTTTTTTTTTTTTTTTTTGCTATCCCCTGCAAGTACCTTTGTTTTCTTCATTTGACATTTGCATTTGTTTGAGGATGTTGAAAAGATCCTTCATGGCTGCATTTCCACCCTTTTAAAAAGCATTTTATCTTTATTAGGATTTTCATCTATATTTTTTTCTTACACCTATATACAGGGTAGTGAGGAGAAATTCTTAAATTATTTGGACCAGAGTCTCATCAGAGTACACTGGAGTTATGCCAGACTAAATGCTTTTTTTGGCTCTGGTCCTTGTAAGATTCTGAAAAGTTTGGCCTGGTTATTGTTGGCAAAAGGAGCCAGTTTGGTGGTGGGGGAGATCAAGTGGGTTTTTTTGGAAACAGAGATTGAGCTGGTTCAAGAATTAAGACTTTCTGCCCTGAAAGAGAAACTGATGATGTACAGGCCAGATAAGGGAGGTTGGATGGATGAACTGATGGGCTCAAAATGCTGAGATTGACAGCACAATGAGCCAAAATCTGTCATTTGCAGTCCTTCCAAGTAGTCCCATTCATAAAATAATATAATCTAACTAATCAACACAGCTCAGCAGGAAGGTTTTCTTCGAGCACTGCACAGCTTTAATGTGGACAAATCATTCTCTCTTCTATGCTCCCTTGCAGTGTTTCTGGGTTTGAATTGCTGGGGGAGATAAGTTCTCTTTGAATTTGCCTGTGTGGGGCTTTTAAGCATCTCAAGGTGGTTTCTGCAAAAGCATAAGCATTTGTTTTGCTACACTGGGTGAATTCTGATTTGGGAAATGCCGTCTCTGGTGTTTCAGGTGCACACACCAGTCATTACCTGCTTTAAATTGCTGGCTGGGTCTGCTGTGTAGAACTCAAACAGCTGCCAGAGGTAGGTGGCTTCATTCCAGAGCTGGTAAAAAGATAATCCTCTTTATAGTGAATTTGTAAATCACGTTGGAGGTTGGCTGCCTTGAAAAGCATGCTAGAAATGTAAGCCATTATCATGTGTTATTACAAATGATGTCTCAGCCATTAGAAAAACAAGTGTATTAGAGGAATATTAAGATTGCTAATTCAAGCATTCAGAAGGTAGAAAATGCAGCAATTAAATCTGTGTGTACAGGCTCAACATCAGCCCCTGTCAGCTTTTAGGCAAACCAACACAGGAAGCATTGTGCTGCCATCCTCATCCTGATAGATGTGGCAGATGGGGAAAATTATCTCAAATTTTGAGCTAGTCAAGGTTGTACATGAACAGGGGTTTGAGAGAAGTCATATCTTTCCTAAACTGAGCCAAATTTCCCAGAAATATGAAAAAGAACACCCTCATCAAAGGGACAATCCCCTTTCTCCCTATTTCTCCTGACTCAGGACAAGGGAAAATGGCTTTAAGTTGCACCAGGGAAGGTCCAGGTTGGATATCAGGGAAACTTACTTCACTGACAGAGTGATCAAGCATTGGAACAAGCTGACTGGGGACAGGGTGGACTCAACATCCCTGTAAGTGTTCAAAAAACAAGTAGATGAGGCACTTCTCCATATGGTTTAGAGGGCAAGGTGGTGATTGGCCAATGGTTGGATTTGATGGCCTTGGAGGACTTTTCCAACCTTAATGATTTTTCCCTGAAGCAGGGAGGGGCTAGAGAAAATATTTCCTTTATCTTTTTCAGAATGGGATACTAGGAAATTTTTTAATAGCTTTTTCCTTTGATTTGGCTGGCATAGTTTCATTGAAAAGAAATAGTTTGGGGTGGATTCCAGGTGTGGAAAATCTGATCCTGGATGGTTGTTCCTGGATAAGTTAGTGGCAGAAAATAGAGTCCTGCACTGGGATATGCTGAGGAATCATACCTGTAGATAGCACTTGGCTTCACCTGGAAGAAACCTGTGGAATCATGGAATAGTTTGGGTTGGAAAGGATCTTAAAAATCATCCCCTCAGCCATGGGCAGGGACACTTTCCACTAGACCAAGCTGCTGAGGGCCCCATCCAACCTGTTCTTGAACACTTACAGAAATGTATGCACACAAAATTAATTAATGAGAAGGGGATCATGATGAGACTTATGGAGAATGGGAAAACTGCACAGAATTAGTGGAAAGCAGCAAATACATAGACAAAGCATCATAAAAAAAAGCATGGAACGAGTCCAAATGACATGGAAGTAAAGGCCCAAAAACAATATATCAAAGCCAAATGATCTATTTCCTTGCTGCTGTGGGCTGGCCTTGCCCTGTTGCTCTCACATCTTCTGGGTTTTATTCATATGTAACTTGTCTATTTTGTTCTCATTTAAAAAATACTGTAAGGGCTTAATAATATTCCTGGCCTTTTCTAGCCTGCCTGCAGAAGCAGTGATATTTGATAGCATATTCATTGTAGCTCTATAAGGGAGCCATACCATAAAGGTCACCAAATTTGGTCAGTGCATTTTAATTTGTACACACGTTAAAGGTCATGTTCCTCACTTTCACTGCAATAACACAGATTGTTTACTCTCTTATCAGAGCTTGCTGTGTATGGCTTAGCTAAGGGATCTTATCAATTCAAATGGAATATGAAATTAATAATGTTAATAATAATAATAGTACTGTTGCAAGTGTAAGGGGATTTTTTTCCCCTCTGTATGTTTACATAATTCTTAGAGGTAACCACGCATCTACAAGGTCTGACTTTCTGCTGTGTTGCTCCAATATTTTCTTTTCCTCTCCCATGAGAAATCCCCAGCCTTCAGCAGAGCTTCTGCTATTGTCCACTGGAATGACAGCAGTTTCAGATTCATAATATCATCTCTGTATAAACACGTCCAAACGTAATTAAGAACCTGGGCTCTCAATCTAGCAGACCTCAAATTAGCTTTCAAAATGCATATTAAGAGCATAGACAAATGCTTTCATGAAATTCCAAATGACCTCTGAGGTCAGGGTGAACAAAATTGTATGAACCTCTTTAATGTCACAAAACTCTCTACAGAGATTTGCATATAAAATGAACCATTTTATGTCAAACAGATTTGTTAATCTTACAATAAAGGAACCAGCACTTGAAAATTAATCAGGGTGGGTTTTCATTGCCCAACAGAGGCCCTTAAGTGGACTTGACCTGATAACTGGAGGCTGTTATTGTGTGGTTGCTAAATTTAATAATTTCTGTTTTTTATCTGCTGATAAATAATGCAGGAAATAAATTTCCAGAGTAGATTAATCTGCAATGGTTTCTTTGCTTGAGTAGTGGAATTGTACTTTCAGAAGTTCATGCAGTCCTGGCTCTGTTCGAAAATGCTTCATGATTTGTTCTTTAGTTTAAAATTGTGTTTGAAATATGCGTAAGCATTTCTGTGAGTAAAATGGATTGTCTTATGAGTCAGTTGGCATTGAGTACCTGGGTAGATTTTTGCTTGCTTACCATAATAACCTAAGAAATGATAATGGAAAAGAAAAATGGTCCTTTTTCACTAGGATTCTTGCCCATACAGCCAAACTGAAAAGCTCAGAGTATTTCCAGACCTGTTCCTAGTCCTCACTCCCAAACCTTGGAAGCATTGGATGAGGCTGCCCAGGGAAGTGGTGGAGTGACTGTTCCTGGAAGTGTTTAAAAACCTGAGGATGTGAAACTTGAGGACTTGGATTAATGGTGAACATGGTGCTTACTGGATTGAAGGTAGTATTTGGTGATTTTAGAGGTGTTGTCCAACCATAGCAATCCCATTTTTCTATGAATGTTTACATGATTTAATATTACAGGAGGGAGAGACAGAGTCAGGTGGTCTTGAGTTAATCCTCTTGGGCAAAGCTCTCTGGTTACTGTCATTATCCTTATCCCAGAGCCAGGGCTGAGACCTGGGAGCAATGGAATAAAGCTGTGATAATAGAGAGATGAATTTAATTCATTTCTAATGAAAGCAACCTGCCCAATTTTGTCCTGCAGAAGACCTCGAAAACTCCCCAGCCATGAAGTTGTAGGGTGTGACTCTGCTCTGAAGTGGTGTCATATGCTCTGATGTTCCCAGAATAGAGCAGCTGTTCTAGTACAAATCCCTGCCTGAACTAAAATTCCTGTTTCTAGGGATTTTCACCTCCTTTTTGGAGGCAGTTGAGAAATCTCAACCTCTCTGCCTTACAGTCCATAATGTAATCAATCCATGAAAGGTGGAGAAGCTCAATGCTGCTTTTCTATAGGTGAATAAGGTGCTTTTTTGATTGATTGGTTGGTTGGTTTTTTTTTTTCATTCAATATAAATACAGGTAAACCAGTTTCCTTTCTTCTATTATTTATGCTTGGCCTCAGCTAATTTTTGAATCCTTAGCAAGGAAGCTATTTTTTTTCCTCCTTGTAAATGTTTTTGCTTAGGAATTTCCAAGATGAAACTTACTTTTCTGGGCCTGGGGCCATAATGGGCTTTAATGGGTTTTAATTACTTAACTATCTGTTGTGACATAATTAAAATAACTTTCAGCATTTCACCCCCAAGAAATAAATAACTTCTAGGCTGTAAAATATGACTTGCAGCTTAATTTTCTGAAACAATGAAGGAAAGGTTTCTTCCAGGCTCAGTCACATCCAGTTTGCCTGTCAATATAAAGTGCTTCTCAGCTGTGTCCCTAAATAGCCTTGCTCATTCCTTCCCTGCTTTTCACTCCTATTTCACATGTGTGTTTAAAGAGCCTCTGTCAGGATTAAAATATATCTTTACTTATTTTACTAAAAAACCCTGAGAGCCCAGAAAAAATAACCGCAAAAAGCCATTACATCTTGCTACAGGATTAGAATTTTTTGGTCCCATGTTGTGTTCTTTTCATCTTGGGAAAATGTGTACAATGAAAATAGATTAGCTCCAATTTAATCAACAAATTCTAGGTGTTACGGGAAATGGACTTACAACAGGTTGGGACAGAGCTATAAAACCAGAGCAGTGCTGCAGCATAGCATTCAAGGTTTAGAATAAGCTGAGAGAATTAAAATGAAATCAGATAGTGGGCTTATAATTATTTCTCATACATTTTCCAGCAGAAGATAATCTTGTAGCTTTGAACTTTTCCCAAATTCAGCCTGAAATTGTTTGTTGCATTGATTTCTCTGTCTCTATTTAAATACTCATTTTAACAGATAGTTAAGGGGAGTCAGTGCTTTCCAAGGTGGAGTTCCAGGATATGTTTCCCTGGGAGAAACAGGGGTTTGGGGAGGTTTTGTTAAATTCCAGAAGCTCCTGTATGTGGACATAATTTTGCAATTTAACAGGAAAAAAATGGAGAAAGCAGCCATAGTTTTTTGTGACCTCCAGGAGTGTTTGGCAAAACCTCCAGATCTCTGGGGGGAGAAAAAAAAAAAAAAAAAAACAACAACAAAACAGTTATTCCCACAAGTTTCCTGGATACTGTTTGAAGTAGAGGTGAAGACCCTCCAAATTTAGTTTGTACCAAAAATGCCCTTCAGCTGTGGTTCCATGTGCTGTGCCAATGATCTTGGGTATGTCTTCTCTGCAAACATCTGACTCCAAGTACAGGTGGAAGATTCTGGGCAAAACGGTCTTAAAATTGCTCCTGTGAGCAATCATGGGTGTAGTTGCAGGAATTGAGAGGAGGTCACATTGCCTCAGAGCTTTCAGGAAGGTCAAGGAAGAGAGGGAATAGGAATAACACACAGTGTGAGAGAAGAATCCTCAGCAGCTGAGGGGAGAAAGAGCTGGGAAAAGATGAGTGAAATCCACTGCCTATTACTTGGATGCGTGGGAAATGCTGCAAAAATTCAAAGCTCCCTGAAGAATTATGCTGTAACATAAATGATTCATTTTACAGGTGGTTTGGCTTTTTGTGGGTTGCTTCAGTTTTGGGTTTTTTTTAAAAATTTTTCCTCTTCTTTTCTGTGGCTGTGGTTCTGTTATTCTGAGACTACTAAAATTATGGCAGACACCTCGTAGTGTCTCTCTCGGGGCAGTAAGGAACTTATCCTGGTGACAAATCCTTTTACAGGTTTGGAAATAGTTTTCCATTTCCATGTAAGTGTAGATTAACTTTGATACAAGGGGTGGCATCATGAATCACATTTGCTTTTTATTCTTTTTTTTTAATCCCTTGGGAAAACTGGAACTCAAGATCTTGAGATCAGCTGTACTTTCACCCATGGAATGTGTCTACTTCCTCCACTTAAAATGAATATAACCCCATCATTGCATTGATGTTTAGGATGGAAAGCATTAATTATATGATTCTGCTGTCATGGAAACCCCTTGAAAAAAATTAGGATCTTTACATTAAGTGAGAGCTTTGCGTGGTCTCATGTGAACATGACTTTAGATAGATGTCCTAGGAAAACTTGAGTAGATAAGTAAAATTTCTAAACATGCATGATGTATGCAGCATAATAATGATTCCCTTACTGAATAAGGCAGAAATCCTGCTTTAGAGGGAGGGCAAAGATTGCTCCCTCTACATCCATACATGGAAAACACAAACTCTGGAATTTCTTCTCTGCTCAGTGCTTACATTTCTGATGTTGCTGTGCTTCCAGTGTGCAATGTTACGTCAGGGTTCTTAAAATACTTGTTGCAAACCTCATTAAAAGGGAAGTGTTTCTTTTTGTCTCACAATTTCCCTCAAAAATGGCAGTGGGGCATTAAGACACCACTTGTAATCTGAGTTTGGCAATCAGACTCTGTTAACCTAAACTAGGGAAAACAAGCAGAGTTAGTTAGATGTAATATTATTATGTTGTTTATTAGTGTATATTTATGAAATATTAAAGTGAGGGTGCCCATACCACAGTCTGTAGATCCTTTCTGGGGAAGAGAATCTATTCAACACGTTCTGTGCTTGCATCTTTCTCCTCTGATAAAGGCAGGGAAAGGTTCCAGGAACTCACAGAAATTCAGACTGGTCCTCTCCACAGGACAGGCTTGGTGAGCTCCATGGGGTATCATAAAATCATAGAATATTAAGGTTGGAGAAGACCTCCAAGGTCATCAAGTCCAATCTTTGTGCCAAGTCTCATTGAAGGAATTCTTTCAAGGCCCTTTCTGAAGCAGGGTGAGCACTTGTCCAGTGAAAGGACATGCTGCCTTTGCTCACATATCAGTGCTTTTCTAACTGAGTGACAAAACCCTGGGGTGCTGCTACCCTGCCACTCTTCCTCAGGATCTGTAGGAAAGATGGTGTGTCCAGGAAAGAATCAGAAGCTGCTTCTACTGCTCCACCAGTATGTACAGATTTATGGCTGGAGACTAAAGCAACTCGAAGAATTCAACTTTTTCCTTATTGAAACGTAAAATAAGAAAGAAACCCAAAACCTAGGAATTCCTAAAACTAGGAATAGAATGGAGAATCCTGCATGGGTATTATGGCTGTGAAAGACAGTTATACTAAATATGCTAGGAGTTATTTTTAAAAGCAGGAATCATTAACCTGACTTGCCAGCCAGCTCAACCTCATAAAATGTGAACCAAATCCCAGGATTCAGACTGGGCTGCATCTCTCCTGTCCTCTGATCAGTCTCAGTCTGTTTATGGCTTAGTTGGTTAAAAGCAAGGAAAAAGGGAAGGGAGAAGAGACTATGCAAATGCAGAATAAGAGTGACTCAGACTGTGTAATGCTGAAAAGAGGAAAAGAAGGGAATCTCTCTGCAAAGGGAATGATGGAAAAGCCATGTGAAGTGATAACTGTGCAGTCTTTGAAGCTCTTAATGGGAATATTTGAGAATTTTCCTTGAAGCTAAATGACCCATGAGCATCCTCTGCTGACCAAACACAGGCTCTCACACTTTAGAAGTGGGCAGGGACATCCAAGTGCCTTTGAAAGTCTGCAGTTTGAAGCAGAGGTTTTCTGGTATCACTTGGAATTAATGAAGGTTAAAATAAAAGGGAAAGCAGAAGTAAGTCTGTTTTTTCATGGGCTGAGCTTTCAGGATGCATTGCAGTTACTCCTGAAGAAACTGAAGTGTCAGGTGAGGACCCACTATGAAGAAACATCCTTTTGTGTGTGAAGAAAAACAAACAAACAAACAAACAAACAAACCATAAACCCACAAACAAAGAAACAAACCAAAAAAGAGAATCATAGAATGTTTTAAGTTGGAAGAGACCTTAAAGATCATCTCATTCCACCCTCTGCCACAGGCAGGGACACCTTCCACTATCCCAGGTTGCTCCAAGCCCTGTCCGGCCTGGCCTTGGACACTCCCAGGGATCCAGGGGCTTCTCTGGGCAGCCTGTTCCAGGGCCTGAGCACCCTCACAATGATTTCTGTGAGCCTTTGCCCACTCATTCTCCCCCACAGCATCACAGTAAATTGTTGGAAAAGCATGAACAAATATGTGGTCCAAAGTAGGGGTTTTGGGAAGTGGAATAGTGTCTCTTCAGACGCTCCCTCCTAGCATGCCTGACAAGATGCCCTCTTCACAAATGCACATGGAATGATATATTTAAACCATTTTTTTTTCTCTTCAAAATCAAAGAAAACCTTTCTGTTTGACTGATTAAAAAGCTGATGGAGATCCATGATAATTCACTGATTATCTGCTAGGGAAGCAGGGCAGAACAGCATTTTAAGGTGGAAAAAATCATAATCTGGAAATTCACACTTTGATAAAATCACCAGTTTGATTGGTGGCTGATTCTGAAAGAGTCATGTGTCACTGTTCTCTGCTGGAAGTGCTTCTTCAGCTTGTTCAGGCACTGAGAGGGAAGGAAGGACAGGATTTGGAGCACCAAGGGAAGAGATGAGTCTCCTGTCCTTTGCAGTGTAAGAAAACAAAGCATCCACAGAACAGAACAGCTGGGAAACAACGGATCTGTGGGAAATGCAGTGCAGAGCAGAGTGATGATGTAAAGCAAATAGAGAAGGATCCAAGGCAGACTGGGAGACCTGATTGTGGAAAGGGAAAGGGAAAGGGAAAAGGGAAAAGGGAAAAGGGAAAAGGGAAAAGGGAAAAGGGAAAAGGGAATGGGAAGGAAAGGGAAGGAAAGGGAAGGAAAGGGAAGGAAAGGGAAGGAAAGGGAAGGAAAGGAAAGGAAAGGAAAGGAAAGGAAAGGAAAGGAAAGGAAAGGAAAGGAAAGGAAAGGAAAGGAAAGGAAAGGAAAGGAAAGGAAAGGAAAGGGAAGGGAAAGGAAAGGAAAGAAAGGAAAGGAAAGGAAAAAGGAAAAGGAAAGGAAAGGAAAGGAAAGGAAAGGAAGGAACGAAAGGAAAGGAAGGAAAGGAAAAGGAAAGGAAAGGAAAAAGGAAAGGGAAAGAAAGGAAAGGAAAGGAAAGGGAAACAAGCAGTATATTAACTATCATCTATCCTTGACAGTGTTGCTTCAGTATAAGGAAGGTAAAGGTTTCTGGAATAAAGCCACTGGTTTGTCACATCAAGGCCAAATCAGCCCTGGTGGACTGGCTGATCTGGTCTCAACAAAAATGCCAAGTTAAGATTTCACTGAGTTACTTTTTTGGTGGGTTGGATTGGAATAACAGGATTTCACTGACTGTGGGTACCTGGAAACACCCTTCTTCTAATCCATCTAAAAAGGAGGAGGGGAATTGAATTATCTGCAAAGATTTTAAATAGGAAGAAACAGCATCACATCCACAAAAGTCACTAGAAAGACTAATGGGTTGAAGTTAGACATCAAAATTAAAACTCTGTAGAATCTCTCCTACCATGTCTGAATGAGGTCAGGCTGGTTAACACTGGAAGCACATTGTCAGCCCACGTCAGTGTTTGTCTCAATTTCATTGCACAGCAGAGTGGAGAGGGAACTCTTTCACTTACAGGGGACAGTTTTCTCCTGGCAGCCAGATGCAGCTCTGACTGCCCCAGACCAAAACCAAACTGAGTGGCCTTCCCCAAGTTCAGCCCTCCAAGCAGAGTCTGGAAATTTAATGTGACACAGTGGTTTAAGCAAGAAGAAAGTAGTGTAGAAAAAGGGATTATATCCAGGAGAAGGAATCTGGATTATCCAGAAGGATAAGTCAGTCCAAAAAAAAGAGAAATTCTCTTATAAATATGTTGCTTCAGCTTGGTCCAAATCATTCTTTCAATGGAAAAATAACATTTCTTTGTAGATTTGATCTCTGTGAATTAATTTCTTTGTCTTTCTCCTCTCAGCTACGAGCCAGGAAGATGAAGTGCTGCCTTCTCTCCATCGCTTTGGCTGTCCTGCTGCTCATTGTCATAATCATCGCGGTCTCTGTCAAGCACTGACCTGGTTGAGGTTTGCACAGGTAAAACCCTTTTACCAAGTCTTTTATCATACTCTGTAAGGTGCCTGAAAGACAGTTTAGGGAGCTGATCATGGTAGGAAAATAAATATCTTCACCTGCAGAGTCAGGTCTAGCATGCTAAAATATTTTCTTTTAAAGGGTATTAGAAATATTCTTAATGGATCCTTAAAATTAAGGCAAGGTGATATTCTAACAAAACATTTGACCCTGTCCTCTGCTGTTTGTGTCATGTTTGATTTTACATAAATCTCATAGCAATGCTAACTAATGGATCCTGTCTATTAGGATTAGGAATTAGAGATGCAGAAGAGTTTTAAAGACTCCAGGGTAGAGCAGGGTCGGGGGCAATCCAACAGCCCAGAGGAGTTCCGAAGTGCTTTTATCTTCTGAGATGTTCCAGAAATATCTGGAAACTTCCTGAGGAACAGGAAGACAACTGGAGATTTCAGTAGAGATGAAATATAAAAATGTTTTTTGGTGATCTCTGCTCTAGATCTGCACCTAGAAGGAATATTGGTCCCTAGTAGGAGGATTGGGCTGTAACCTTAGGAATATTGGTGAGATATTAAAGCAACTTCATCCTATTAATGAAGTTTCACCTACAGCATGTTTACTTTGTAAAACAAAATGTGCTTAAAGTGTAAAGTATAAGACAAAAATACAAAAAATTCCCCCATTGCCCTGGGAGAATGACTCATCAATTATTTGTGATATTCTCTTTCTGATACAAAGCATGCCTGAGTTTCTCCTTCTTTAGAAGATTGCCACGCCATTATCCTAGGAGAGAATATCAGATTTACAGATTTTCTGCCCCTCAAAGGGGGGCTGTCTGCCTGCTGGCAGGTGAGGGGTCCCATCTGGTAAAGCCAGAACCCAAAAGCAGCAATGGGACTTTTCCTGCAGACAGAAACTCTCCTGTGAAACTATTCTGGGAATGGCACAAAAGATTGAGAGATTTTATTAATTCTTTTTTTTTAACAAATGTTCCTTGAAAATCCTCTCCTTCCACATGAGGATGAGGCCTCTAAAATGCCTTCTTTCCACTGGGAACTAAAAGGGGTCGGTTCAAAACCATCATAGAAAGATGATTCTTCACACTTCTTAAGCTTTGGCACTTCTTCTGCCATGAGATCGTGGTCATCAAAATTTGGGTTCAAGCAGGAATTGTACAAATCAAAAAAAAAAGAAAAAAAATGTTGAAGGATGTCAAGAACCATCTTACTGGTTTGGATGAGGATGATCACAAGAAATATTTTGCTACACTTGAATCTTTACTTAGGTGGTTGGCCAGCCCTGAAGCGAGGGTGGTATTAGTGAAATGGACCTTTCAAGTGAATATCAATGTTCTTACAGCATCTCTATCTGTCTGTCTGTCTGTCTGTCTGTCTATATATCTATCTATCTATCATTTCTCTATATTTTTTTATCCCATTTTTATAGAAAAGACACTGCTTATGGGTGCAAACAGGGATCTGTCCTGATAATTTAAATCTAGAGCAACTACAATAATTTTAATTGCATTACTCTGCTTTTACTCTGCATTAGTCTGAAAATGTGTTCCATCAGGATAATCTGTAATATAACACAATTTCTTTTAGTATAGTTAAATATTCCTATCTACTGGAAATTACAAATCTTATCATCAGTTGACTACGTCTAGACACATTTTAATCAAAATCCCTTTAGTGGAGAAAGTCAGAGAACAAAATATTCTCACAATAAAACTCCACTGGAAAACTAAAATTAATCTCCTGTTATGAGATCCATGTCTTGAGGGAAGTGAACCTACAGATACTAATGAAAGCCCCAGGAAAGATATCATGCTCTACTTTTCATCATCAGTTGTGAAACTAATTATTGAGCTTCTAAAACAAGAGTTACTCTGCAGCAGTAGAACTGGAAGCAGGAGCTGCATTGAGTTATACTGGAACAAGGATGATTTCTGATCTTTATAAATGGTTCCTAATCTGGGCTAGCCCTAGTGGTGTGCAGCAGATTTCATATTTATGTTTGAGGATTTCTAAACCAGGATTTTTTCAGGGTTTCTGTGTCCACAGTGATAGATGAAATTCTATTTTGAATTTTAATGCAAACAGTTGTTTGGTTTTATTTTTTTAAATCCATAGGTTTTAAAATATCAGTAGATATAAAGACTACCTCAAGAAACAGGTTCATATAAAGCTCTCTTACTCACTTTGGGGAGATAGGGAACAGCTGGGGTTTAATGTGTAACAGCTCTGCATGGCTTCAGACAAAATAAAGGGAGGAAAGCAAGTGAGGGAACTAATTACTAAATACTCTGGTTGGCACAGGACATATTGGTGAATAAAATCCCATGTTTGGTGATGACTGGCAAGAACTTCCATTTAACATCTCCTCAAAATGTTTGTTCCATGCTGGATTAGTAAGGAGCCAAAAGAAAAAGCCCCAGCGACTCCATTCCAGTTGTTAAATCTCATATGCAGGATATTAAAGTAAGGCTTCTTTAGCTTTCATGGCTGGTGATAAGAAATATGAAGGTCAGTATTCCATGAATTAAAGAAATGATGCCATTAATATCTATGATCAGTATTTACTGTTTTGATCATTAGCATATAATTTTTTTTTTTTTTAATTGTCTGATGTTTCTGCTTTTGCAATAACTATGCTAATAAGAATCAACAGTTCTTCTCAAAAGGAGAATTTTTTCTCTGCACCATGAATCAGACACAGCTTGGACAGACAAGCTCATTCCCTCTATAGGGGAGATCACTTGATGAATCTTGCAAAGTAAAAAAGCAGTTTTCCCTGTGAGTTTCCCAAGCAGTTGTGCCCTCATTGGCTGCTGGCTGGGTGCGTGCAGAGAGAGAGCAGCTGTTCAGGAGAGCTCCCAGCCCTGACTTTTGCCTGTCGAGGGCCCTGCCATAAGTGTGTCACTGCTCCCTTGGGGCAGTTTTGTCTGGCAGAGGGAGAGAAAAGTGTCTACAGTGAATGCAAAGAAACTCCTGAGGTCTTGTGTCTGTACATTTGTTTGCTGACACCTTAGGAAAATAGCCCAGGAACTTTTGGGTCACGTTGTGCACATCTTGGAGCAACACTGCAGCTGCTCTTTTTGCTGTTCCATCAACATCAGTGACCATTCACAAAAGGACAGTATTGCAGCAGCACTCTGAAAAGAAGCTTTTTTGTTAACAACAGCTTTGGATAGTGTCAATATTTCAGCTAGACAGACCTTCTGTGCCCTTCTTTTGACTCATTTGCATGAGTGCACACTTATCCAAAGTGACAATCAAGACTGTTGTAATCCTAAGTTTTAAGATTTTTTTATAGGAAAATAGAGGTGGCAAACTTTAAGAAAGATGTTGCATGGATGTGACAGCTGGAAAACATGGTTTATAATGAGAGCTTCATCATCTCAGTCCCACTGGCCAAAGAAAGAGAATGACCAATGACTTGTCTGAGCCCTGCTCATGGAAGAAGTCATTGCAGCAAAGGGTGCCTTCCCCATTACCCAGACACATTTCTGCAGACAAAGGTTACTGGAGTGAGCACACAGACTTTGCCATGTAGATTCCTTAAATCCTGTGGGCTGTGACTCGATTCTCCCAGCACTCAGCAGCTTGAACTCAAAGCCTTCCTGATACAGGAGACAAGTTATTAAATCTTTAAGGGACATTGATTCACTCCGTTTTTGTTAATTTGACCATTTGGATTTTGAACCATCATAAACTTCTAAATTATTAACAATCCTGAGCAAGGAGTTGCACTCTGATTACAGTCTCCATGTAATCTCGAATGTACAGACATAAAATCCTTACAATCATAGAATGGTCTGTGTTTAGAGGTCATCTTAAAGATCATCCAGTTTCACCCCATGCCATGGGCAGGGACACCTTCCACTGTCCCAGGTTGCTCCAAGCCCCATCCAACCTGGCCTTGGACACTTCCAGGGATGGAACAGCCACAGCTTCTCTGGGCAACCTCTGCCAGGGTCTCACCACCCTCACAGGGAAGATTTTCTTTCTAATATCTCACTTAACATTTTGGACAGTGTTTCCTAAATTGGGCTGTAGTCCATGTAAAAAAGTAATAATCAGGCTCCAAGTGTGTGTTTCCCATATATGCAACTGTCTTGTTTTGAATTTAAATTGAATTATCACAGAAAAATAGAAAATATTTGTTTAGTTTGGATTATTTCTCCTCTCCCTCACAGTTACAACTTCCCTTGCATAATTACTACATGGGTTTCTAATGTAGTTAAGTGTTTTATGTAACCTGATCAATGAGGATTAAGTTCAGACAGCTGATTTTTACACAGCCCATCCTTGGTGTTTGTTTTTCTTCCAGACTTCATGCTTTTGGATTTGGCTGCATTGCTTTAGTACCTCGTGCACAACACTGTCCCTGTGTACTGTTCTTCTTGCCACCAACAAATGCAGTCACAGCCCCTGTGTGTGGGGGTCGTGAGGGATGGCAGAGAGGGAAAGGTTGACAAGTGGTTTTGTGGCACCTGGCATTTGCAGGTCCATTGTTCCTTCCAAGCAGGGGGCAAGTCTGGGCACCCTCTTCTGACACACACAGCAGAAATTCTGACGTTTGTCAAGTGCATCTCTCCATCCTCTGGCCATTTCAGGTTACTAAAGTACAGCAGTTCCTACTCAGTGCTGAACAGAGAAATAATTTAACCTAAGGAACTTTGTAAATAAAGGCAAAGCACAGAGACTTTTGTTTCATAGTATAGCTCTTGCTTAGCACAGAAACTTTTGTTTCATGGTATAGCTCTTGCTTTTTAAATTGTTATCACAGGGCTTTTCTTGGTGTCTCTGTTTTCACCACATATCTATATGTGTCTTAATACCTGAGTGGCTGAGTTTTCAACCTTGTTTCAATCTTTCAAGCTCTGTAAGGGTCATAATATTTTTGGCAGCTGTCATTGAAATCCTAAAATAATTCACCCCTCTGCCCTGGCTGTGGCACTGCTGCTGTGTTTGCTGTGCAGCACAATCAGGAATCAATAGCTCTGTAATATTTTTTTTCCCCTGTATCCTATTACTTTGAAAAAGTTACTGCCTTTAGAGTCAGGTGTCAATTCTTGTCATTTCAGTTCTTGTCTTTTAGCCTATAATTAATTGCTCGGATCCTGGCATCCCTGCTCAATTGTTGCTCTGACAAGAAGACTGAGGAACATCCTGATTCGGCAGTAACTTTTTGCTTCAAATTTAAGATCTCAAAAATAAGATCTGGATTTTCACAGGATAATATATACTGAGCTTGGTTTTATGATTTGGCCCAATTTTTAAAATTAGGCTAACATTTGTATTCTTTAAGACTTTCTTGATTCCAATGGCCCCATCTCCACTTCTCTCCACTAAATTATTTCCCTGACAGCACAATAAAAATATGCTGGCACAAAAGTGCAGAAGAGAGAAATGATTACTAGGAGAAAAGGAAATTTTAAGAGACAAGAGTCTGCTTTGTGCAAAAAAAAGAAAAAAAAAAAAAAAAACTAAAAATAACAGGGCAAGAAAGACAGAAGTGCCAGGAAATAGGCAGATTCACGTCTCTTAGACTTTCTCTGGGTTTTTACTATTGAGACAAACCTTCAAACAAATTAATGTTTAGATGGGACATCACACAGTCAGGTTACTGTGCTTTAATGTATTTCAGATTATGACTGTTGCCCATCTTACGGTCTTTGACCTTTATAAGTATCACATAATGCCAGGTCATTAACTCTGTGAGAGAGTGAAAAGAGGATGTATCACATTACCTTTGCTTACCAGTCGATGCTACAGTTCCTGCAGCTCAATTAACCTGAGTTCATTGATTTGACTCCAAAGTCAGCAGGACTTTGGAACAGCTTTCTTCATCCCATCTCAAGTTTCTTTGCCAACAGTAGGAAAATGGGATACTCCCACTGGATGCACAAAACCCCTTTCTGATGGATGCCAGGTCTCTGATCTGAACTTCCCAAAGCACTCTGAAGATACTAATAATTTATGCTTTGTAACTTCTTTAAACTTAAACCATCCTGACACACCTCTTAGGACCTGGCAGAAGAGGGTGATTTTCAGCACATTCAGTTTGTACTGTGAAACAGCACAAAAATGGGTGGACTGATTCAGACCAATGGTTATTATCACACTTACTGTCCCATTCACAGATGTTAAGTAAATAATGTGTAAAAAGCTGATATTTCAGCTAGAATTGTGAACAGCCCAATTGTGGCTTTAGATGACTAAAATTTCAGTTTCGACTTGGGAAGGATTGTTATAAATCTAGAATATTTGAATGAGTCAGTGCCAAGTGTCCTCTTCTCTGTGGATAGCCTCAGCTCCTCAGGAGCAGTGATGTCTGAGGGAGCAGTTGGTGCTCAGCTCAGGGAGCAGTTGCAGTGATTAATGGCTCAGGAGGGTTCTCTGAGGCATAAATCAGTAGCCCCAGGAGAAGGGAGGATTAAACTCTTTACAGGAGCAACACAGAGTCAGAAACTGCTCTCACATCACTGCACCACTGTCAGCTGATATTTTCAGTTGGCAATGCCGGAATTATCTGCCTCATTGAGCCCCCACAATGCAGTGAGCTTGTGCTGTTGGGACAAGAGGGACAGGAGCAAAGAGCAGCACAAGGGGGTTCTCTCATTTATCCTGGTGCCCATGGACTGTGGAGAGAGTGGACTTGCAGTGAAGTCAGTTTGGGAAGGTGTGTGGGTTTTTTTGATAAAGCTGAAGCAGTGAGTTCCTCTGTGGAGAGCAATTCCTCTTGGCCTGGTTATGGTGGGGACTGGGTGCAGAGCTTGGTGTTTGGGGGATCAGGGTGGCCAGTTCTGTTCTAGCCTGTATTGATCCAACAAAACCCACAAATTCTGACTGTTTTATCGTCATTCCAGTTATCTCAACTGGCTGGACATTGCCTGTAGATGGGAAGTAGAGAAAAAAATCTCTTGTTTTCCTTCACTTCCATGTGCAGCCTTCACCTTTGCCTTATTAAACTGCATTTACCTTGTCCAAATGTTTGGGGGTTTTTGTTTTGTTTGTTTGGGGTTTTTTTGGGGGTTTTTTGGTTTTGTTTTTTTTTTTTTGTTCCATCTTATTTTCTCCACCTCCACTGCTGCAATCATGCTGAGGAGGGGAAAGGTAAAGCAGCTTGCTGATCACCTGGTGTCCAATCAAGGTCAACCCACCACAGATTCTCAGAGGTTTTCTTGGGAATAGGGCAGCACAAAGTTCATCAGAGCCATTCCATATATGATCGGGTCTGATTCTCACTGGGATCCAAGCTGCTTTAAAGTGAAACTTGACTGTTGTCCTTGGTGGTGGTGTCAAAACAAGGTACTACTGGATCAGTGTTGTCTGGAAGAAAACCTGAAAATCAGCATAGGAGGTTTTCTTTGGTTAAACTCTGTTACAGAACAAATATTTTGTCAGTTGAGCTTGAAAATCTCATTCCCCAGCAGGATAGACTCTTAGAAAGGCAATACATCCATTATTAACTCTTCATGAAGAAAGATGTTTGAGGGGACAGTGTGTCTGGTGTTGTGCCCCTCAGAGTGAGGTAGATGGGAAGATTGTTCTGCTTCTTCAGTGCCAAAATTCGAGTGCAGTCTCGGGGGTGTTCAACAGGTTGGAAAACGTTGCAGTGTCAGAGGAAAATCACTGCGAGTGATTAAATGCACTCTTGAATTGCTGTCCTTTGTCCCAGCCATTTCCTCTGAAGCCCTGGTGATGATCAACCTTTTTTTGGGACATGGCCTTATCCCAGCATGTGCTGCAGGTTGTTAAATCCTCCTTTGAAGCCATGTGATTCTTTCCAAGCAACCACAATGATGTGGGAGTCATCCTTTAAAACTGAGAGTGAAATCAGAGCTACTTCAAGGCTGTTTCAGTGGCCCCTTTTCTTCTTAGGAAATAAAAAATATAAAGTTATAAAAATTATAAAAAACAAAAATAAGACAAAAATTCTAAAACTCCTGCTCTACTACATTCTTTCTAATGTAGTGGTAACCACGTCTTTGTTAGCTCTTCACCTCCTCAAGTAGAAATGTCCACATTTTGGTAACATATTTTTGATAATATTTAGTCTGTTCAATATGTAAATAGTAACCTCCTTATTGTAATCATATCTCTGATGTGAGATTCTCAAACCAACTTTAAAAACAGAATTTAAAAACATAATTCCATCCCACTCAGTGAATTTTCTGAAATATTCCTTGTAGTTTCATTAGGCTTTAAAGGGAGTTGGAATCTGCTTCACAATGATCACTCATTTACAGAATGTCCTTCAGCTCCCAAAAAAAGCTTTTAAGACATATCTGGAAAAAAAAAAGACTTTTGACTTCAGCAGCCAGTAATCTTTGTTTCCTAAAAAACTGCTGGAGAAATGGCTTTTTTACTTTTGAGTTTGCTATGGAAGTTGCTTGAGCTTTGACAGAGTCTTAATTCCTCAACAGGCATATTTTCACATTACAGCATTGCTGTATAGTCCATAAACCATTTAATTCCTCTCACAAGTAGGTCACCAGAAATTCCTACATTTGTGGGGCTTGTACAAGAGCCACCACATTTACAACCATGCACCTCACATGGATTTCATCCTCCCAGCCCAGAAGGTGGGCAAAGCTTCTTGTCACTGAAACAAGAGTGAGGTGGAGTGGAGGAAGATCCCTTCAACTTTCACATTCCTGAGGTTGATTGATTTACCTCTCCTTGGCTGAACTGCCTTGGCTGTCCATGCACAGCCTGCTGAGACTGCAGAGTAAAATGCATTGGTCCTGATGTCATCAAAATTTACAAAGAATAACAGCCCAGACATTGCTGCCCCTCAGCTGACAAGCAGTAGCTCACTAAACAGCAATCATTTGATCCCTTTTCATTGTCTGCCTCCTCTTCAGATAGTAAAAAACCCAAACAAACAAAAAACCCCAGCTGTTTCATCTGTGGAATATTTTCAAGGCATATGCTTTTTAATAAAATCCTATCCAGTGAATAAGAGTTTCTTCAGCCAAAAATGGAATTTCCTCTATTTCGATTCCTGCAAGGACTGGTGGGTTTTGTTTGTTTTGAGTTTGGGGTTTTTTTTGGGGGGGGGGGGGGTGTGTGGTTTGTTTTTTTTGGGTTTTTGTTTTTTTTTCGTTTTGGAGGTTGTTTTTTTTTTTGTTGTTGTTTCTTTTGTTTTGTTTTGTTTTGTTTTTTTTATGTATAGTATTGTGCCTTGGAAGAGTTTGCTCTATGAAGAGGCATTCTTGTTGATTTGGAACAAAATTGTTCTCAGTTTTACAACTGTAATTTGTATTATGTTTACAACATGCAATTAAGGACTCCTATTAAATGTTCTTACAAGGCAGATCCCAATGACCAATGTTTATTTATGTTTTTTCCAGAGCACAGTATTGAAAAGACAATAGAGAAGAAATGTAATGCAAGAGAGGAGCTATAAAATCTCCATTTCAGCTCGTTAAACAGATTTGGGTATTCATTGGCCTAGGAAATCTTCTCTTCTGACACTCAAATATTTCTGTGTGGGGATAGGCACAAAAATTTCCTGGAATCCTTTTAATTTGCAGCAACTTCTCCTTTACTGAATTACATATTTCAAAGAATATCTTGTTAATGACCAGTATATGGCAAATATATTCTCCAAGCTTATTAGTACAAAAATAATTGCAAGTGGCTGCTATAGTTCATTAAGGCTTATTTATTTTATAGTTCATTAAGGCTAATTTTATCAGTGCAAAATATATTTTAATAGCCAGCTTTGCTTTTTTTTTTTTTTTTTTTTGATGTTTCTCTGCCATCTACTGCTAGCAGTAGTTTCTGATTTTTCTTCCTTGGTCCTGGATAAATTTCCACTGTATTTATTGTGAACTACTTAGTGGTAGCTTTTAATCAACAGTTTTTCTGGGCAGTAGCAGATGCTAATCTTGAGTTGGGTATATATTAATTTACATCTGTTTCTCCTGGGTCAAAATGAGTTGCTATAGTTTATCGTTTAATACAAACAAAGCATATCACAGTTGCTTGACATGCAGTTAAACTCACCAATTTTCCAGAGATAATTAGAGAGCCAATTTTCCAGGCTGGATTTGAGTTAAATATTTATTATTTTGTTGTTTGTAATGAGCTGTTATATGGGAAACTGATGTTCCTCGTGCTCTCTGCTCAGTGTCTGGCTGAGCCAGAGGGTACCTCATCCATGGCACATCTGGGTTTGATATTTGCCAGAGAGAGACAGATTTTTCATGGCTCAGGTTTTCCAACAGATCATCAAGGGAATGTTCTCTATTGCTAATGCATTCTTGATTTTGATCTGAAGAGAAACTAAAGAGCAACTTTACCTTAAATCTAATCAAATTATCTCAGAGACAGAACGATGCTCAGTTTGGTAAAAGGAACTCACATCAGCTCAGACATGGGAGAGAGGGGGAGGAATCGATTTCTTTTCCTTGCATCTTTTCCACTTTCAATGAATACTTAAATATTTATTGATGAAAATACCAGAATTTGAGTACACTGGCTCTCCTTCCTGTCTCTGCTATCAAGCAATAGGACTGTGCCTGTTTAATGTCTGTCTTGGCAGTCATTTACACTTTTGGAACAGTGAGACAACTACAAAACATTAAATGGCAACCTCTCCTGCATGTCTCATACCCTCCTGGTTTATGGCAGGAATCCAGTTCAAATCCTTACTCAGGATTTAAGGCAAGATCTAGGTTTGAATTCTCATTTCACCACATAAATCTAAAGCCAGAAGGAATATTATGCAGAGGACTAAACTGTTCTCCTTCACTCCTGTGGGATTAAAGGAACCAACATGGCAGCATTCTGTCCTTCATTCTCACAAGAACAAAGTGAAATTTGAGTCTCATATAACTGTTGAAAAATGTGAGTAAGGAAAGGCCATCACCTTAAAATTTCTTTTCTGAAATTGTGTATATACAGAATTTTAGAACTTGAAATTTTGATTTTCTGTTGTGGGTGGGTTTTTTTTAGATGAACTCAATGTTCATTTTTTTACTAGAGCACACATAAACACGTATGCACACACACATGCACCTGGAATCTGGGGTAATCAGCAACACTAAAAAAAAATCCTGAACTTGGTGTGTGGAAAAAACTCACAAAAATTATTACAGTCAGGGATAAAAAGTAAAGATTGCTCCAGCTATGAAGAGGAATGAAAGTGAAAGAGGTTAACACACAGCCAGCCTTCCATTCTGTTTTCTTGGTGCTGAAGGACAAAGTCCTAACAGGATTATGTATTATGTGCATAAATTTGTGTGTGTATGTGTGGTTTCTGTTCATATCTGTGTCAGACAGGATGAGAGAGAGAGCTAGGGTTGTTCAGCCTGGAGAAGAGAAAATCTTAGAGCACCTTCCAGTACTTTAAGGGGGCTGATAAAAAGAAGGGAGAGGGACTTTTTTTGTACAGTGACAGGACAAGGGAAGATGGTCTTAAGCTGGCAGAGAGCAAGTTTAGATGAGATGTTCAGGAGAAATTCTTTACTCAGAGGATGGCAAAGCACTGGCACAGGTTGCCCAGAGAAGCTGTGGCTCCCCCATCCCTGGAAGTGTCCAAGGCCAGGTCGGATGGGGCTTGGAGCAACCTGATCCAGTGAGTGACATCCTTGGGGTTGGAGTGACATGATCTTAAAGGTCCCTTCCAACCCATGCTATTCTGATTTTATGATCATTTTCTTTGCTAAAACCAGTTTAGTTTCACTATGAAATATCATGCAAATCAGATACTCTTGGTTTCAGTTGTTTCAATACAAAACAAAGGTCTTTAACATGACTCTCAATTTCTGTGAACAAGCACTGAACTCTTTCCTTTTGAAAATGTTTTTCTGAGTCACAAAGGTGGCCACTCTTTCTTTTGTGTTGTTTATAATGAGTGGTCATGAGGGCTGTTTTTGTCTAAACACCTGGGAAGTTAATGACCTTACTTCCATGGGAACAGAAAATCCTGCTGTGAGTCCATATAATGGTGAGAGCTTGGTGCACACAGGCAGAGTGGAGAAAGGCTGCTCAGTAACCAGGAAAGCAGATTTCATCTTCCAGGGCACTGCACCACTTTTCTTCTCTCACCCACTGTGAAACTGAAATTGAAGGGACCTTTGAGACCATCTCATTCCAACCACCCACCATGAGCAGGGACACCTTCCACCAGCCCAGGTTGCTCAAAACCCCATCCAGCTTTAACTTCTTTAGGTACTGGAAGGGTGTTGTGGTTTGAACAACAGGTGTCTGCTAAGGTAGGCAGGAGCCTCCCTTGGAATGGAGAATTTAAACCCTCTCCCTCCAAATTATTATAACTTTGGAATTAAGGGGCTCTCAGACAAAGATATGGGAATAGGAATAACAGTTCTTTATTAGGAGAACTAAAATTAAAACAAAACAAAATAAAACATGCAGTATTACAAGGGAAAAATAAATCCACTGACAGAGTCAGGATACAACCTGACACTCTGTGGGTCAGGGTGTTGGTGGCAGTGCCATTCCATGGTGGCTGCAGTCCCAGTGGCAGATGTGGCTCTGGTGAAGTGATGCTCCTGTAGAAAGAGTGGAGTTTTTTCACTGAAGGTCCAGTGGTGATAGATGGGCCTGGTCTTCCTCTGGGAATCCAGTGGAAAAGGCTGCTTGGTGTTCCAACTCCCAGATTTTTATCCAGGTAGGAATACTTGGCTCCTCCCCCTGGCTGGAGCATTTCCCAGTGGGATGATGGAATTCTATCAGTGAGACTCAATGGCCCATGAGCAGAAGATCTCTCCCTGGAGGGAGTCTGGGTTGTGGAAGAGATAAGAAAACTGCCCCAGCAGGTTTTTGACAGTTGGCCATGGACAGACAATTACACCACCCCAGTTTCAACAGGTGGTGATAGAATACAGAGTTTTGATTACATTTTGCACTGTAACCCATGACAAAGGGGTTGTAAGGTTTCTCCAAAGCCTTCCCTGCAATTCCAAGTAGGGACAGCCTTTGGTTTTGCAAGACTCTCCTGCTCATGAGAGTTCTTCCCCCTGCAAACCTAAGTACAAGTTCTTCATCCAATCCCCACCAAAAAATAATCAGCCAAAGCTTTATGCTCGATGCTGAAGCTCAGAGAACCAAATCCCTTGCTGAAACATGTTAGGAAAGTTTAGGCCTGCCAGAAATATTTTGTCATCCTGCCTTGGGCTTTTCAGTGAAAGGCAGGGTTTTGCTCTCTGTCAGATTTTGATTTTTATTTTTAATCTCCTTTTGATGAGCTTCCTATTGGGTTTTTAGCTACTTACAGTAGAAAGTCATTTTTTTTTTTTAATTGTGGCTTCCAACAACAAGAAAAGAAAGCATCCTCACTTCAGAGTCCTTGCTTTCATTTTTTCCTGCTGTTGCTTTTACTCTTGACATTCAGCCTCCTCAACAAGTCCTGATATGACACTCCATAAAATCTTTATCCTGTCAAAGCCCTGCTGTGAGCATTGCCCAGTGCTTCCAGAATTTGCATTTAGCATCCATTCATATGACTCTATTGGTGGGGCTCTCTTATCACTGAGTAGCCCTCCAGCTTTATATGAAAGGGCACAAAGTTAATGAAAACAGCATTAAAACTCGATTAGCATTTCGTGAGATCACTAAGACTTGTTCTGAACTTAATATTAGTTTCAAATTTTCATTTTTTTTTTAACTCACAGTATCCAGAACCAGAGACAGCAGAAACAGTCCCATCAAAGAGCCTGTTTTTCAGGTGAGGATGTTATGTCAGAGGGAAGGGAAGGCTTTGATTTTTTAAGGGGGTTGTTTCAGGGATAGGGAAAATTTTTATGTGTTATTTCATACTTTTATTTTTTGTTGGAAGAGCCACTCATTGGAAGTGATGTTTCTTTTCTGTACATTTTGACTTAAATTCCTGGAGAGATGAATACTAGAGGGAGGAAGATCTCTTGAAAATGTCACAATATACCCAACTTATTTCAGAGTGTTAATGAGGATTTTTCTCCAGACACAAACTTTACTTGCTGTTGCTTTTCTTGGGGGAGAAGAAGAGTTGAAAACTCAGTGTAATGGTGGCACAGACAGGAAAATTGTCTGCCATGCAAGAGAAAAGCAGACTAAAGGATGCTTGAGTATAAACATTTGTGTATTTTCCATTCATAGCCCTTGCTCTATCTCAGGCCACACCTCCAGGGGCCTAGAGGTGTATTGCTGATTTTAAAAACACCAAGAATATTTCTCTGGCCTCAGGGCTAAATTACAGATCTTTGTTACTTAAGCAAATGCTGCAGTTCTGTAGTGTAGGGTAGCATCTCATATTCCTCAGCTCTTAGTCTTCTCTGGGTCCCGTGTGGTTCTTTTGTGGCCATAAGATGTTTTTATACATTTTTTGCTGTGTTTCTGTCTCTGGAAGTACCCACACTGTTACACTCTATTGAGGAGTAAGGCATTTCTTGAGCTAGGAAATGCCACAGAATTTGCTGCAAAAAGTGTAGAGATTTTTTTAGCTTCAGTTGGGAAACATTTTGGAATTTCTGTGGTAGACTGTGCCTAAAACTTCTATATCTGAGTCATCTCCAGAGAGACAGCAAGGAGAGGTGAATTTCTGGCAAGGTTTCTCAAAGGTGTGGTGGTGTTCAGCAAAGGGAGAGGTTAGAATAATTGGGATGGAATGGAATGGAATGGAATGGAATGGAATGGAATGGAATGGAACGGAATGGAATGGAATGGAATGGAATGGAATGGAATGGAACGGAATGGAGTGGCCTTGAGGTATCCACCCCTAGGAAGACTCTTGGGTAGAAGGAAAATGGTGTGTTCTTCCTGAGAATGTCAGCTCTACTACGGGGAAACCTTCAGGTAGCACAGGTTTTAAGTATTTGACTGCTCTGAGGTTGTTGGGGACTAGAGTGAGACACAGACACTGACAAAAGTAAAAATACTTCTGCAAGTAAAACAACTCCAGCTGAGGGACTTCAGCCTTTCTCTTTCTATAGAAGAAAACACAAAGAATCAATAAAAAATTAGGTTCCACATTGCACAAAGCTTTATTTTATTTCATTCTTTGTACTGAAGGACTGATTTGATGACTGATAAGGAACTGAATGCAGAAATTACAATCTCAGCTTAAATCTTGATTTTGACACATCTATTTCCATGGAAAAAACCTTCAGCCCTTTTCTGTGTTCATTTCTTTTTCCTGATTTGGAAAGCGTTTGGACCAATTGTTTCAATAATTTTGTTGGTTTTGGTCAGTCCTTCTTCTAAAAATGGGTGTAAATCTCTGACCCAAAAGTGGGTTTTTTTTAATGTCAAATTCACTGCATGCTTTCACCCTCACAGATAATACAGGAACATTTAGAAAGGTCATATAAGGACTTAGGCTGATAAAAGAACCTAAGGTGAAGAGCTGGACAGAATAATCTGTCATGTGTTGAGTCAGCTAATAAAAAAGGGTAGTTACTTAAAATGTCTACAGGCACCAAAGCGTAACGGAAGTCTTAGACAAAGGAAAATAATTGAAATTACTATGGACATAATGAGAAATGCACTATCAGGTTTTGCAAAGCCTGAGACCAAGGGTTTGATTCCTGAGCAAGAGGCAGCAGAACTGCACATAGCCAAGTGTAAAAAATAATAAATTAAAAATGGGTTTATAAAAGGATATTGCAGAGGCTGGCATTGAGTGAACCCAGGTTGTCAGTTCTGGAACTCAAGGAGAATCCAAGTACTCTTTTTGTCAGAATGAATGGAAACTGAAGCATTTAGTGCTGAACAGTTTTGTTTGCCTTGCATGCCTCTAATAATGGACTGTAAACCTGTGTGCTGGACTGGAGATGCAGTAACACAGATGTAAATAAAAGCCCTGTATGCCTTTCATCCAGCAGGTCTCAGCTTACACTCTGAGCACCCCTCTGAGGGGCAGAACTTTCAATATTCTTGTTTTAAAGGCAGCAAAACTGAGATATAAAGAGATTAAGTCACTTGCTGGAGGCTGTTAGGGAAGCACAATTGTGTCAGTTGCTCCCAAGATCTCGCCATTCAAGCTCAAAGAGATTTTATTTGCACCACACTCTTTTCAAAGTATATGTTTAGATAAATGAAGGGGAAATATCTGTGGCATAAATCTGACGATTTCAGCAGAAGTGCTTTGGGGATTAATTTGATCTGCTCATTTCTGGGTAGATACCAGGAACTCTGCTGTGTGTATTTAAAGCACACTGGTCCCCCCTATTGGGGCTGCTGGGGAATTGATTTTATTGGGTTGCAGTAGGTCATTTGTCTTCATGCTGATAATTTTGTTGGGGTTTAGTAGTGTTTCATTATTTTCCACCCCAGTATATTTTTCACCATCTAAGGGATTTCAAGTGTAAATGTATTCATCCCCCCCCAACCTCTGGTAATAATACTGCTGTGTTTGGGTCAAATATTGATTGTGATCCCTGCATGAGGAAGGCGTTGCTATTTAACATTAAATTTTCTCTGTTATACCTCATTTCATTAAAAAAAAATAAAATTATATATATATATCATCCCCATGTGAACCACCTGTATGGATTCCTAAGGAAAGGCAGATCGAAGTCAAATGGAGAAAGTCATATTCATCATCTTGAACTTGTCCATCTAAAAGTTAGATTTTCAGCCTCAGTGAGCTCTCTGAACTCTGCTTTGGACAGCCCAAACTGTAGAGGCTGAGCAGTCCAGACTCTCTTGTAATATTATCTCAGATGATGAAATAGCTTTGGGAACAGCCTTCTCCTTCCTGATGGTTTTGCACAGATCTGTGTAAATGTCCTTTGGACTGGGGAGGGGAGAGGTGAGGGAGAGGGAGAGGGAGAGGGAGAGGGAGAGGGAGAGGGAGAGGGAGAGGGAGAGGGAGAGGGAGAGGGAGAGGGAGAGGGGAGAGGAGAATTTAAAGACAGTCTACAACCATGATTTTTGATGGCACCTATTTAGGGATGCTGAAGAAAATAGATGAGAAAAAAAAAAAACGAGCAAGAAGCATTTAAAGAAGCCAGTTAAAGCACTGCAAAGTTTAAAAAAATGCCCACCATGTAGTTTAATTCAACTTTTTCTGCTTCCTGCCTCTAATTCACCTAACTAGACATTGAGGATGGTGAAGTTCATAGAGCTTTATCCCATGTGTTTGGGAAGAGCCTGTAGCTAAAACTGAGTCAAAAATACAGAGTAGGATGAACTGGTCTTGGGTGTAGGCAAGAGGACAGTTAGATATCAAATAACAAAATAGACTATCTAGTTTATTGTTATTTCCAAACTATTGGTAATTTTCTTCAGCCCCGGTGTTATAGTCAGGACATCATGTGAACAAAAATCATTCCTTACTTTAAAACAGCCCTCAAAAACCTGCAACATCCTAGAGTGAATTTCAGATTTCTTGCTTGCTTTATTCCAACTGTTCCAGTGCTTGCATTCATCTCTTTTTGGCTTTGTTAAAAAACCCAGGGAGTAGGAACAGCATTTTAGTACCTTCCAAAATAACTTAATCTTTACTGATTGCCTTAATATTTTACAGAATCCAGTTCCATATTCAGGGAGCCTGTACCTGGAATTAGGACCGCTGCCTTTTTTTACTCTAATATGATTCACAGTCACAAACAATCTGCTCAATAAAATGGACAGGACTCCACAAGAAGAATGTGGTGTTTCTGCATAAAAATATTTTTATTTTCTCCTTTATATTTGAAAGATAAAAATAAGGCAAATATTAGAATAAGGTGACTAAAATCAAATTCTTATTTATGCTTCAGACCTCTCTCTTTGAAATTTACCTTGAAAATGTGGCTCAAATGGCATCATATATAATTTGCCTTCAGCTACCAGAAGCAGAGTGTTGTGTCTTCTGATAATTCTTTTTTCTAATCACCTAAAATTCAAAATAATTCTTATATCCAGGTGAAGTACTAGTTATGCTCTTATTTTATGTCTTGAATGACTCCAGAAATAGCTTTCTATTTTCCTTTTTAAATGATACTGGAAACTACAAAGGAGGAAACAACCCTGGTTTTGTCCTTTTTTTCCCCTATAATAATAATGGTAATCAAAAGCAGAAGCATTCTGTCTGCTGTGCAGTACAATTTCTCATCTGGAGACCTCCAAATGCATTTGAAAGCACATGATATTAACTGTGCTTTAGTGACTGAGGAAACAGCAGCACACAGTTTAGCAATTTTCCCCATATCACACTGAAAGTCCACAATAAAGAACTTTAAAGCAAAGGACCATGAGTCTTCCTGTTTTATTGCTACACGATTACTTCAACTGCAGCATCTTCTCCATCCTCTGTCAGCTGCATTTCCTGCACCCAGCTGTGCTTGGTTAGATGTGATTTAATGATAAATCCATCTTTTAATTGTTGCTCTAATGACAGGAGAGAAGGAATCTCTTCCTTTTCAAACTGATCTTTGTTAGGATACTGTTTGGTCACTGAGGGGAGGAGTTGCTTGAGACTCAGAGATGAGGCTACTTATTTATTTGTTTGTTTATCTGTTCATTTTTTAATAATTAGTTAATTAATTCTGATGGGGTTCCTGTGTTGTGCTCATCACTGAGGTTTCTCAGCAAGTGCAGTGTCACAGGAGAGTTTTCTTGATGGAAGGCTGGTGTTTGGGGGGCTAAAAATGAAATATGGCTCTGAATGCTGTAGGACATTAAAGTGCTCACAATAACAAGGCCAGGACTAATGAAGGATGAACAACACCACATTGTATGTACTGCTTCATTCTTCAATTTCTCTCACAACACTGTAGGGCCCAAGAACAGAGGAGATGCAGCTGAGTTACTCCTGATGAGTATCACAACCTGCCGCACTTGAAGTATTGAAAATCTAATCAAGTGGAAATGAAAAAAAAAACCAAAAACAAATCACCATTACTTCGATTTTAAAGGAATACTAGGAAAACTGCTTCATGTTAATTTTCATAATATTAAGATGTACAGACCATTCCAAGGATTGACTGGAGACCTCCTGTAGGAATCCAGCTGCCAATCTGACATGTTTCAAGTGTCATGAGATTAAGTTCTGGGCTCCACCTTCCCTGGAGTAGTCTATTATTTAACTGATGGACTGCTTTAATCGTTTTGGCTGCCTAAAGCCTCTGCTGGAAGAAACTGAGTTAATATCACTGGAAAACAGGCCTGAAGAATTAACTGTAGCACCAATGAAGAGGGGTTTATTCTTTTAATTCTTGGTGGCCAGCCTTACAAATCCCTTATTATTCATTCATGGCAGTGTCATATTTAAAATGCAAATTCCTTCCCATTGTCGTCCCCCACCTCAATGCATTTCCTTTGAAGTACCCCTGGAGCTTTTGAGGGGCCACCCACAATGGGATCACTGTGATCAGCCAGCTTGCAAAAGAGTGCCCTGCACCAGCTCAGGTGAATTCAACTGGGTCCTGCTTAGCAGTCCCAGCTTTCAAAAAGCATCCAGACCTTGTTTAAGAGGAAGAAAAGAGGGTAAAATAAAGGATATAAGGACAGGTATTGTTACCAAGCCTTTTTAGCAAGGTTGCCTCTCCTGAGACATCACAGCCCTGTGTCTGCCACCATCACATGGCAGTGAGGTCAATAAAATAAATAGATCTGGTTTGTCTTGCCCATGTTCTGTTGGTTTGGGAAAAGCAGAGCTCTCCTACAACATCCATTGCAGAAAAGAATGCCAAAGCTTAGCTGGCACAGAGTTCCTGTATCCATGTGGGGAATAATCCATTGTCCTTGGTCCTTGCTACCATTCAGCCACAGTTATAAGTTTTTCTAGGCAGGAATAGCTGTCCCAGGCCAAAATTGTGATAGAAATAGTTCCATGAATGGAGAAAAGCCACCCTGATCCACCGCAGGAGCTACAGCTGCAGGAGGCTTGGGGAACACATTGGAGGGAATTATTGTGTTTTCAGGTAAAGTTCAGGTTAGTGAATGCATTGTCTGATTCCAGGAGCAACATAAATACTGATAACAATGACCACAATAGCAAGGTAAATTATATTATCAGTAATGGCTAAATAGTTTAATAGTCTTCATCAAATGACTGAGTACCTTATCCAGCAGTGAGACTTGCTGGCTCCTGTGTGCTAATGCAGCCAATATTTAAAACTGGAACCAATGTATTTTTGAGTAAAGACTTCACTACTTGGGTTAAAACCCTATTTTTATCTGTTTGATGTGGTTTTTGAGGAGAGTTCATGCACACTAAGCAACCCTTGAAACTTGTGGCCAGAAACTGGTACTTTAAAATTTATCAAAGTTTATATATTAATGGGGTCCTCATAAGAATAATGTCAAATTATCAATGTCATTTCCCACTATGAGTGCAGGAAGCTGTGGCATTCTTAACCAACAGCATTTTCCTGAACTTGTAGAATCAAAACTACGAATACACTGCTAGAAATCCACAAGTCCTGAATAAATGTTGATTTTATGGAGTGGAGAAAAGAAGGCTTCAGAGTGACTGTATTCTGGCCTTCAGGAACCTGAATGGAGCCTACAAGAAGGTTGGAGAAAGACTTTTGGCAAGGGCCTGTAGTAACAGGACAAGGGCAGTGGTTTTAAGCTGACAGAGGGCAGAGTTATATTAGATTTTAGGAAGAAATTCTTTACTCAGAGGGTGGTGAGGCCCTGGCACAGGTTGCCCAGAGAAGCTGTGGCTGCCCCATACCTGGAAGTGTCCAAGGCCAGGCTGGAACAGGGCTTGGAGCAACCTGGGCTTGTGGAACGTGTCCCTACCCATAGCCAGGGGTGGAACTAAGTGATCTTTGAGGTCCCTTCCAGCCCAATCCATTCTATAATTCTCTAATATGATTCCCTGATTGGTAATGATCCACATCCATAAACCAACCATCCTGTTGTCTCCCATACAATTGTCTTCCCCCTTGGTTTAAGACTCATCCCACAGAGCCTGATATCCTCACGTGGTTGAGCACTTTGTGTTACTGCCCAGTCTGGAACTCAGGTACTGCGCCTTCCCTACTTTTTAAGCAAGGTCTGGATGTCCTTAAGAGAAATGTTGGTGCCTTCTGAAAAAACCTGGTCCTACTACTTATGAAAAAGCTCTCTGGAAGATTCTGTGGAAAATGCCCTGAAGGTGCTGGTGGACACCAAGATGAGCAGGGGCCAGCAGCAGGACCTTGCTGCAAAGGCAACAAACAGGATCCTCAGCTGCATTAGGTCCAGTGTCAGGTGAGGGAAGTGATCTTTGCCCATACTCAGCACTTCCAAGCCACACCTGAAGTGCTGTTTCCAGTTCTGGGCTCCTCAGTACAAGGGACACATGGACATAATGGAGAGAGTCCAGCAAAAGAGCCACAAAGAGGATTAAAATCTGGGACAGAGCTGGGACTGGTCAGCCTGGAGAAGGAAAGCTGAAAGGGAATCTTATTAATTCCCAAAATACTGGAAGGGAGGGTGCAAAGATGGAGCCAGGCTCTTTCTAGTGGATGCCCAGTGCCAAGATCAGATGCAACAGGCACAAACTGAAACACAAGAGGCTCCCTGTGGACATTGACCCTTTCAACCTCGACCATTCCATGACTCTCTGATTCCAGGTGCTGATAATTAGAGAAACCTGGGAATACTGTTGCCTGGACAAGCCAAACATCCTCAAACAATGGTGTGATCAAGTTTGCAGTTCTCCCAAATTTCATTAGCAAGTAGGTAGTGAGTGACATGGACTTCCTTTACCAAATTCCCTTAGCTCCTTTTGGATTTTATGTTTTGTATTTGGCTCCATGGATGTCTGGGAGACTTACTGCTGCTCTTGTATGTGATTTGTGGATTTATTAAATGGATTTGGGAGTTAATTGTGTTGGGGTGGTCCTGCCTGCCAACAGGAAACCAGGGCAGCATTTTCAATGCCCTTTAGTCTGCATAATCTAAATAAATTCATGAACGCACAAAAATGATTCTACCTTGCTCCTTTTGCCCAGCAGAATGTGTTGGCTCAAAGAGCTCAAATTTGCTGTAATCACCTTTTCCTCTCCAGTAATTCCTTAGGAGTCAGCCATCTCCTTCAGAGAACTGCACATCTGCCACCAAATCTAATTATTTCTGATTTTGTTTCCTTTTTATGAACTTTTTGTCATACTTTGTAGTAGGTTGAGAGAGTACTCAGTAGCTTGTGAGTGAGAGAATCACAAGAACACAAATATTGGGAGCACACACTCCTCAATGATGTATCTGCTGAAGTCAAGACTGCTTTGAAATTCAGTCATTAATTCTTAGTAGTTTAAGAAATTAATCTCTTAAACAGGTTTCTTCAGAGAAGCAGGATTTTGGGACTTAGAAATAAAACTGTGAAGAGACAAAATTTAGATTTTGAAAGTGTGAAAGAGAACAGTCTTTTTTGTATTAACAAAATATTCCCCCTTTTTTTTTTTTTTTCACTAAGAAAAAGGGAAAACGATGTAAACTTAAATTCCCATATAATCCTACTGTGTACTGTGTTGTTCTTAAAAATGCATTTCCAGATAAGGTATTTTTACTGTACTAGATGTTCCATTACTTAAAAGTTATCTTTACACAACCCTGTTCTGAAAAGGCATCAGAGGTGAAGAAAAAGAACATCTGTTACATTACACTCTAAAATAAAAGGTTGGTTTTACTGTTTATTTAGTTCAGTTTTACAGGAACAAACCAAAGAGGGCTGAACCATTTCTGTTAAAAGATAATTCCTTGTTCCTGCCTGGTGAAGCATTTAACATTTGTCCTTATATCTTATCTGGTCTTTTTTGTTTTATCCTTGCTATTCTGTCAGAGCAGTCAGCACAGGACTTCCTTCTCCTGTGGAAAAAGCTATGGATTTTGGTCTTGGAACATTAAAGATTAATTTTGATTACATTTCCACCAAGATTTTAGATTTTTTTTTTTCTTTATGTGTGACTAGGAAAATTCAGCTTTACTTATTTGTTAGGAATTTCATCAATGCTTCTAGAATTATTGTGAAAAAGAACACCAGTTTCTGTTTCACTTCAGATTTACTGAGATCTTAATACTGGAATGTAAGAAAACAGATTTATGCTTTGTTAATATCTTCTCTCCTGATTCTGGGATCTCAAACAAGCATTTGTTCACATGGTGGGCATCTGCATATTCAGAAATCTTTGCAGCTGTGCAACACATGCACATTTAGGGACTTTTATCTTCCCTCCCTTTAGAAAATACACATGGATCTCTCCCATTTCACATAAAGACATCAGATTCCCCTGGAACAGAGAGAGACAACAGGTTTTTACTCTCTGCCTATTTTTTTTTTTTTTTTTTTTTTTTTAATTATTAAAGGATATAAATTAAAATAAAGAAAATCAAAATGATAGAATCAGAAAATGGTTTAGGTTGTAGGGAACCCCAAAATCATCTCATGCCATCCTCCTGCCGTGGTCAGGGACACTTTCCAATATTCCAGGTTGCTCCAAATCCCATCTAACGTGGCCTTGAAATTTCCAGGGATGGGGCAGATAACACAGCTTTTAGCAACCTGTGCCAGGGCCTCACCACCCTCACTAGAAAGAATTTCTTCCTAATACCTAATCAAAATCTCTCATCTTCCAGCTTAAAATACTTTAAAATATTCCTCTTCTTTAAAATTTTATCAGAACTTCAAGACTAATAGTCATTTAGCATTTTTATTTGCCATTCCTGCTCACAAGAGCAGTTGTTTCTTCAGTACTACAATGAGTGTAACATCACGCTGCAGTGAAATCCAAAGATAGCACATCTCCAGTGGAAACAGAAAGGGAAATCACTCCTACAAAATGAACTGACATTTCTATATGTCAGCTGAAAGTTTTGTTTTTTCGATACAGACCAGATCATGCCTAGGATATGACAATCCCCCTATTCTTTCTGAATCACCTATCATTACTAATAGTACACCCTGTCACAGATACTCAGGCAAAATATATAGTGCATTATATAGGAGGCAGAGTGGAACCCATCTCATTTTCCTCACTGTGATAGTTTAGAGAAACAAAGCTTTTTCACCAGCAAAGTGCAGAGAAATGATGCCACTTCTTTCCTCATCCAGGGACTTGGCTGATCAGAGGGCGAGGCATTGATGTGGGGTGTTCAGGAGGCCTTTTTCAAATAATCCATTTCCATCTGGGATACACAAACAATTACGGAATTGCACGGGCGATGACAGGATTTCCCTCTGGAATACAACACATACTTATGGCTTTGAAATCTAAACTCAAACTGGGAGATGGAGCAGGTGGAGGAGCAGTTACTGCTTACTGAATCACAGACTCACAGAATCATTGGGGCTGAAAAATATCTCCAAGATCTTAAGTCCACCTGTCAACCAAATAGCACTATGCCCACTAAACCATATCATGAAATTCCTCATCTGCTTGTTTTTTGAACACTTCCAGTGGCAGTGACTCCACCATTTCCCTGAACAGTCTGTTCCAATGTCTGACCAGCTAATTCTTCCTAATAGCAACCTCTTCTGGCACAACTCGAGACCATTTCTCCTTGGCCTGTCACTTGTTAGCTGGGAGAAGAGACCAACCCCTACCTTGCTACAGCCTGCTTTCAGGGACTTGTGGAGAGTGATCAGGTCCCTTCTGAGCTTTCTTTTCTCCAGGCTGAGCTCTCACAAAGCTCCCTCAGCTGCTCCTCTTCAGACCTGTGCTCAGACCCTTCCCCAGCTCCATTTCCTTCTCTGGGTACACTCCAGACCCTCAGTGTTTCTCCTGTGAGGGGCTCAAAACTGACCCAAGAATTTGAGGTGTGGCCTCCCCAGTACCCAGCACAGAGGGACAGTCAGGGACAGTCACCACCCTGGTCCTGCTGGCCACATGAGTGCTGACACAGAAGGACAGGATGTCACCTGGGCACTTCCAGCTCACGTTTGGCCACTCTCTGCCAGCATCCCCAGGACCTTTCCTGCTGGGCAGCTTTCCAGCCTGGAGCACTCAGGGGCTTCTTGGGACAGCCTTTTGTCCTACAAAAGGTGTCTAATGAGGTTGTACTGATAAGCTGAGCTCTAGAGAGACCCCAGCCAGCTCACTTTGGCCATGAGCAGGGCTATATTTCATTCCCAGGCTGGGACACTTGATCCTGTTTAGAGGTGGTGTAGGTCACTTACAATGGCTTTCCCAATTTACTGTGTGTTCTCCTTCAGCACTTCCCTGTTCCTGTGTGCAATGAAATGTGACAGAGCCCATACAGGGCTTCTGTTACTTCTTTCTGCAAAAGGGAATCTGAGGGTGGATGCAAATACTCACGATAAATCCATCACAGAGATCCAGCTAAGAAAGATTTGCAGATTCAGTTTTTAAAACTGTGAATAAATCAATGCATTGTCTCAAATGCAAGTTCTCTTTTGTATATAATTTTTCCTCCATTTCCCTTAATGTGCTTGATACAGATCAGTAGAGAGTTTAGAATTCTGTATTTAAACAGACTGCTATTTTTTGCGAGATTTTGGAATCTTTCAAGTCCTGTTTCAAAAATGCTGAATGAGCTAACCCTTTAATGGGTTAAACCATCTTGTAGTGGGCAGTGAGACACACACAGATTAGGAAGGATTAAATCTCAAATGTCAAAGGGAGAGAAAGGAAGAGTCTGTCCTGCAATCTTGACTGAGTATCCCATCATTCCCTGACTCTAATGCAGGGGAAACAGAGATTAGAAAATCTGCTACACAGCTAAGTGCAGACTGCAGCTCGGAGATAAGTGAACCACAATATCTACTCAGGGCTCATTTGTTCAACTTCACTCATCCAGAACCTTTCTGATGGGGGAACACAGATCTCAACAGAAAATTCAGAGCTTATTCAGCTCTGCCGTTACTTCCTGAACCACTCTCACTCTCACTTCCCAAACCACTCTCACTGTCACTTCCCAAACCATTCCCACAAGTGCAGATCTATCCTCTGCTCTGCTGAAGGCTCCCAAGGATGGTTTCTTGGGTTCAAGCACTCAGCTGGGTTTACACCAGGGATTCACTCCGTGATGTCTCAAATCACATCATGGGTTTTTTGTTCCTTGCTGCTGTTGGTCAGGAAGCCTTGAGAAGAACGGATGGAAGAGTGTTGGTTTATATTCAAAATATAGTGTCCTTCCTCCTGAATCAACATGAAATTAATATTCTCAGGAAAAACACATGTTGCAGATTCAGTTGTCAAACTGTTGGTAATTAAGAGACTCCAGAAGATTTTCCCATTGGTCAAATTTAAGGACACATTATTCTATTCTATTTGTTTTTTCTTTTTCTTTTTCTTTTTTTCATTTACGACTTACAAAAATTTTCATTTAATTTCTGTGATATGATCCAATCCCCCAAGTGACAGGAAATCTACAGATTTGTCAAATCTGCCCTGATAAACTGAAGAGTAAACAGTAAATTTTACTTATAGGAAATTATAAAAAATATCTGAGACACCATCTTATATGGGGAGATGACTGAAAATGAAGTTAAAGGAAAAAAGAATATTGCATTAATTGTAAATATTATCCTTTATTCCTCTATACCACTGGGAAGGGGGTGACTTTTAGCAATCAGCATAGTGGCATTCTGGATACAGTTTGACAGTGATAATTAATTGATAGCCTTGAGTTTTAAAACACTGAGAAAATACCTCAGGCCTGGAAATACCAACTCCTTTCCCATCCAAGTTTGGTTTAAAAACTGCTCTGGGGATGTCTTGCAGTTGTAATGATTTTGGCACAGAATTGAGTAATTCATTTGGAAGAGTAAGATTTTTTTTTTTTTTCATTTTTCAGTGTCTTCCTGGGTATTTTTATGTTTTCTAGAATAAGAAATTGAGGATTGCTGGGTAATACCTGCAGCACTGGTTTCAAGGGTGATAGGAAACAAGGAAAAACAGTTTAGGAGTTAGTGTGAACGTGAATCAACAATCAACCATCAAGAAACCAAAACCTTTGTGTTCCAAGGATGATTAAAAAAAATGTTTCTAGGCCTTAGGAAATGCAATTTGCTAATAGACTGTAGTGCAACGATTAAGGGGAAGCGATTGTAATTGTAAATTACCCTGTGCCACGTGGAAGGCACTAATACACTTAAAATACAATAGTGCATACATCTATGACTGGTAATGAAGGTGATAATCACCTTATATTCACAAAGGAAATGATGTAATAAATCCTGTATAATGCAGTTTACAGGTTACCTTGGCAAGGGCACTTGAATCGACAAGCAGAGAACAGGCCCTCCACGAGCTGCAGTATATATTATAATTAGGGGCATAAAATTCTAATGAAATGTTGTCCTAAGTGATATTGATTCCAATTTGGCGGGCTAGGAGCTTGGTGATGTCATGAGATTCAGGCTGGTTGGTTCACCAAGGAATTCAAGGTACACCTATACTACCCTTGATGAGGCCCTATCCAGCATTTCCCTCAGCAAAACTTGTTTTCTGACTCCAAAATAAAAAGGAGATAAAAGATCCTGCAAACACTCAATTGCAGCAGAAGCCATTTTTCAGCTTTAATTAATGTAAGTTTAACATTCCATGCAAGAAGATGGGGCTGCAGAGCATACAAGCTGAATAAACCCTCCCCAAAGTGTTTTTAAATTTCACATCAATCTCAGCATGGGGGGCTGGAGATGTTTGCAAGGAGAGTTTCTTTGTAAAGTGGCCCTGTAAGACAAGGGAGAGATCCACACGGTGTGGGAAATTGTGGGAGTGAATCAAGGGCAGCTTTCTGGGATCAGGATGGAAGTCTGGATAAAAAAGAGCAGGACAGACTGCAACAGTGGTGGGAGGTTGACAGAGGTGCCAACAGGAGTGGCACAGTATCAAATACAGCCTTATTTTTATTATAACCCTTATAAAAGTTGGAAAAAAAATAAGGAAAATAGCAAGGAAAGACTGTAGGAGTTAGACCTGCTCTTCCTGGAGGAGGGAGGGCTCTTCATGGTACTCTAGAACTTAAAGAGTGGCTACCAAGAGGACAGAGGCTCTCTCATCACGAGGAGGCACATGGACAAGACGAGTTGGACCAGGCAAGGTTTCATCTTGAGAGAAGAAACAAATTTCTTACAGTGAGAGAGCAACCAATCACTGGGACAACCTCCCAAGGGATGTGGCAGAGTCCCTGTCCCTGGAAGTTTTCAGTCTGTGGCTGGACAGAGTCCTAAACAGCCTCAGCAAGGCTCCCTTTCCCAGAAAAGGTTGGAGCAGATGATGCTTTGAGGTTCCTTCTTACCTGGGCTGTTCCATGATCCAGCGAGTTCAATGACACATGAAAAGGATTTCTAGTTGTTGATTTCGACCTGTAACAAAAATATTATTTTAAGGCATTATCATTATTACATACTTCCAAATAATTTCATATAAATTGCTTTTGTACCAACTTTGTTTGAGTATTGCCCATTGCAAGCTGAAAACCATATGATACTCACATTTTCAAGGAGCAGCTGAACACAACTGCAAACACAACAAACTCTAAAAATCCATTGGGTACTTTTCTATTTCCACAATAGTCCCATAGATCTAATAAATTTATTAAAATAGCAGAGAGCTGGAGGTGCAGGTAATTATCATGTGTTTGTTATCAAAGAGAGTTCAGAAGTCCTGTTCAAGTTTTTATTTTTCCTTATGCATGCCTTACACTTGTTCATGTTATGGCAAGAAGTAAAAGTCTCTTCAGAAAGCCTGAGCCCATTTCCTCTGAAGTTGGTATTTGCCTCTGAAAATGAAGATTACCTTTATTTTTAATCAGAGAAAACGTCTTACATAGGAAACAGCAAGATACATGTCTTTTTAGCCAGGCACACAAACTACCCAGATTTTGAACAACCAGGAAGAAAACAATATATACTTTTTGCACCTTTTATTTATTTATAGTACTGTACCCTCAGTACAGTTATTTTCTTTCAGTAGGGAAATAACAGCCCTGTACTCATGAAAACTTCAAACATTTTGGAAATGAAAGCAGATGTTTTTAGGAATGAAGGAGTGCAGAGCTTAATTCTCTGTGGCTTCCCTTTCAAATGATGAGTCCTACATTGATTACCATTGTGCCCTATTGAAATTCTTGTTATTCCATCATTGATAGCAGTGAGGCAAAGGGAGTGTCTCACTGACCCAGTCAGTCCCCATAACTCAGCTTGTTAGATTTCCAAAGGGGCTCCTGCCCAGCAGGCAAATAAACTCAGCTTGATGTTATAAAACCCGTCAGATGTTTTCAGGCAAGACTGGGATGAGCAAAACAATGTATTTTTCAGACAGCTGGGTGTGCAGTGTAAGCAGAATGGACTGCAGAACTGGAGATCATATCCTTGGAGATTTACTGGAAATGCATCCCTGCCTGTTTATCTGGTTTTATATCAGCACAGGTTTGCAATTCCATATGCTATTTGTTATCTGGGGTTTTGTCATAGCCTCTGCTTCGCTCTTATTCAGTCTCTGTTCTTTTGTGAGTCTCTCGCAGCCTGGCTGGTGTAATTTCAGTGTTACAAACTCTAAATGACAATCCAGCAGGATAATGTCTCAAAGGAATCTTCAGCACTGCTGGGTAAGTGAAGCACAGCAAAAAAATTTTTTTAAAAAACAAAAAAAACTGAGCAGAGGGTCAGATGCAGAGTCAGAGCCCAGAATACACAGGCAAGAACAAGTGGTTAGCACAGGGTGCTTTGCTTCCCACAGCATCTTGCACCAAAGAAATACTTCCACACCACATTTAAAGAGGCTGTCACAATGTAAGGGAGAAGGCTGATAACTAACAGTGAGAAAAAGATCAGAAACAAAAGAGATCAGAAGCAAGGTGATTAATTTTCATGGTGGAGGAAATTATGAACAGGAGCCTTGGCTGTGCTGTGCATAATGCTCTTTCAAGAAGTGAGGTAATGATCTAGTAAAATTACTGCTGACGGAGAGTTATTCAGGTTATTTAGAATTAAAGAGTCTTCAAATGATCTCAATGACTGCACAAAAGAAAAAATATTACTGTTGACAAAAACAAAAACGGGTGCCTAGGAAAAAATATGGAAACAGTGTGTAATTATTGTCAGAACTCAAATTATCCATTCCAGCTTGGGGGAGGAATCGTAAAGTCATCACCTGAAAAAGCCAGCTCAGAGCTCAGTGGCAGCCAAAAGGGCAATTATAATGACAGGAATTATTTGAAAACTGTTTGAGGATAAACCAGAAAACATCATTAAGCTGGTCTGTAAAAATTCACAGGATGCACTAACACAGAAGCTGCATGCCAGACTAATTGCTCTGCCTCTGGAAGTTATAGAAACATGGAACAAAATATAGAGAAAGGCAATGATGCTGATCACAGATACAAAATGATTCTCATGAAAAACCTTTTGAAAATGGAGCTGCTCACTCAGATTCAGGCCTGGGAACAGCTGCTCTCCACAGGCACCACCTGGAATTCAACACAGAGGTGTGTTATGCAGAGACATCCAGGAAAATGAGAGAGTGGCTTGGACACTGCAGCATGGATTTTAGTGAACTAGCAGGATGTGGAAGTAGAATTAACTGCAGGACTGGCTGGTTTCTTGATTCCTTTTATTGCTGCACATTTTTTTTATCCTTCTTCAAGTAAAACAGAAAGGGACAAAATAGAAATGTCCCTCTTAGTTCAGGAGAACTGCCAGTGCTCAGATCCTTGCTGGGACAAATGCCAGCACTCCACTCATGCAGTATCTTTCTCACTTTAAGCACACTCTTCAGGAATTGGGGGAAGTGTGCAAACCAATGAATGCTCAATATAGGATGTGCATCTTCTTAATGCATAGAGAGACAAAAAAAAAAAAAAAAAAAAAAAATCACCTAAAATCATGAGTTCTCAGTTTGCTAAGTGGTACAGGGGAGCTCTTTTATTTCTCCAGGATTATAGTTTTTTCAAGTGCTCTCTTCACAGAACTTTGTAGCTCTCCATCATTGGTTATTGCTGCTGTGCTACCTACAGAGCTGCTTAAATTCAGAAATACCTCAGGTAGGAGCACAGGGAATGGAAATCTGGAAGTGTATTGCAGCCTAAAAAGTGTTGGGGTTCAGGAGGGATCTTGCAATCTTTTTCCCTCTCAGTCTGAAGCTGATGCATTTACCTTGATGGTGCTTGAGTTATGCTGGTGGTTTCAAGTTATCATCTGGAGTTCCAGTTATTTTGGCAGATGCATAAACATGGGCTTGTGGATTTTTTATGAGTCTTAGTGCTTATTTGGGTAAAGGATCTGCACAGAATGAGTCAGCAGGAATATATTCTTTTTACTGGAGAAAAAGGAGAACTTCAAAGGTCCAAATCAAGTGTAAAATGTTATAACTCATTGGTTTACAGTGAGAAGGAGACTGTGCTTTTGTACCTTTGAAAATCTTCCTCCCCACACCTAAGGCCACCATCATTGCCATTAGCTGATCCTCATTTTGGCTGGAAACAAGCAGAGTTTGGAATATCTCTGGGAACAAGATAAGCCTCTCACGTCTGTCTGAAATCATTCATGTCTCAGCTGAAGGCTACCCATGGAACAGTTAAAACATGGTTTTGTTGCCATTACCTGTCCTAAATTATCTCATATGTAAAAAAGGAGAATGAAACAAAACAAGCCAGACCAAACAAAATAAACCAAAACAAAAAATAATTCTCACTGGTGTCTGGAAATTAAATCCAACACATTTAATTTAACATTTTGGGAAAAGACCTAGAAATGCCTTAATTTTAGGACAACATAGGTTTTTCCAGTGTTAGAGCATAGATCAGGTATCAGGCCTGCTTGGTCTCCAGGTCAGGTCCTATGACCATGGAAATAAATGGTAAAATCCCAGTTAATTCACTGGGGAAGAGAAGACAGAGTTATGAAAACCATAGGGAGATGTCTAAGGCAGGATTCTGCAGAAATAAGGTGTCAGCATGTTTAAATATGTTGTGAAGGTAGTTTGCAGGACATCTGGGTAGCCTGGGAGGTGTCAGGAGGAATTCTCTAAGAAATTCCTCTTTATATTACTGCAAATAACTTTGGAGCTGACACATCAAATTGCAGAATTGCACCTTGGCACAGGAAGAAAATACATCTGTGTGCACCTATTGCAGTGAGGGCACAAAAAAGGGACAGAGACTGTGGCTGAAAACTGTTGTGGTGCAGGGAATTTAAAACTGAGGATCACTCACAAGTGTCAATTTGTAGGACTGATCCCCAGAAAATGTGCACTAGAGTTATATGATGTTTTTGAACCTCAGTCTGTAGTGGGGAATCGTGTTTGCATCTGGTTTTAAAGGGCTGAAACTGTGCGTTTAGCACCTGTAGGAATCTCTCCCTTTGACACATCGTGGTGATCAAACCTAACAAGAAGTATTTTTTCATAATTTAAATCTTTATTTTACTCAAGGTCATCAGAGAACAACCTTTTCTGCTGGTATGGGAACCCATCCTTCTGATCCCATTGGTTTTTTTGGTTTTTTTAATCAATTTTTATTCCAAGAATAAATTTATTTATTTATAAATTTATTTTTAATAAAATAAAAATAAATTTACAAATTTATTTAAGAAAATCCTGGGCATTTTTAATGTCAAATAGATCTTAAAAAAAAAAAAAAAAAAAAAAAAAAAAGCAAGCCAAAACAATGTTTAAATTTTTAAAAAATAGAAATCTGTTATAAGACTGTAAGACTATAAAAATGATTAAGGTTTGAAGTCAGCCTGAATATTTCCATTTCAGTTTCTTTTAAATTCTTCTATTTCTTAACTTTGAAATTTTAAATGGAAATTAAGTTGTCTAACTTTCCAATTCCCTCTATTTTATTTGGAAGTATTTAAGCATAGATTTATCCTCCTGCTGCTTTTATTTATTTTGATTTTAGATTTTTTTTTTTTTTTGACAAAACCCAATGCCTTTTTTTGCTGTTGTTAACAGATGTAGATTTTTCTTTTTTCTGCTTAATCCACAAATTGAGAAGAAAAACCTATATCAAGCTCAGTGATAATTTCTGGGTTTGCCTTCTTGCTTATGTCTGACCTTCAATACAAGGACACAAGCATTTTCTCTTGGAACATGCTTCTCCAGCCATATGACACAAGGGATGGGATCCCAAAAAATGGAACTCTGTTACCTGTAAAATTTAATATAATACAATTTTAATTTTAATTATTAAAATTTAAATTTTTAGGCATTTCTTTCAATGCCTAAAAATTCAGGTAGAGTTATGTGAGACCTTCAGAGAAGAATTGAAGAGAAAAAGAATTGCCACCTAAAAAACCCAGATCCATTGGCTGTGTAGACAATACACAGTGAAGTTTGCCAGCCAAACCACTCTTTGTCCCTGGAAGGGCTCAGAAACATGTGGATGTGGCACTTGAGGACACTGCTTAATGGGGATCATGGTGGTGGTGCTGGGTTGACAGTTGGATCTGATCAATTTAATGATTCTGTGATTCTGTGATTCTATTCCATGAATTCGACTGATCCTGCAGTGGTTCTGCTCCTGGATTTTTCCCCAGCCAGCTCCTGGCACTGGGCCAAGAGTGGGCTGCTTTCAGAAAACAACACAGCCCCAGATGCAGCTGTAGGGCTCATGCTCTACAGCACAGGGTGTCAACCATCAAGGATCAGAATAAGAACAGGGAGGGATGTTCCACGTGGTTCCCCAAAGAAATTTATTCCAGGAGAGAAGCAGGGATGAAAGACAAAACCAGCATGGTGCACAATCTTTAAACAGGGGAGGTACAAGGGAAGGGTACAATTCTTCAACCAATAGGGGGAAGAATGGGGAGGAGTACAAGGTGGGGTCTCACTTTACATCAACCAATGGGGGACTACATGGGAGGAGAACAGGTCACAGGGGCCAATGGGGCCTCAAAGATTAGGGGATCTCCAAAGGGGAGGTACAAGCAGGGGGTTGGCATATGACAGCATTGACATCTAGGAAGGGAACATTCTGGAATAAGGAGCAGGGTTGGGGTAGGATGGACAGCTAAGTAGGAGGATACAACTTAGGTTGAGCCAACAACATGAGGGGAAATAGGAACAAACCATCACACACTGTTAAAGAAAAAACACCAAATAACCCTGGTTCTGTCTGCAGATAACAGGATGAAAATTTGACACTTTAACTCTCATTGTGTATCTGCTTATTTAAAATAGCACTCACTTAGCAGAATAATTTATTCAGCTCTTCCCTCTTCTCCAGTCTCTCAAAACAGGACAAAGCATAGGGGATCTAAGCTGGGACATCAGGAGAGCTGTAATGAGAGGCAGAGCTATGAGGTTGACTAAGATTATAAATTGCCATACTAAATTAATTTAAGCATTACATTCTAAAAGGCTTTAGAAGCTCCCACAAGATAAATCAGAGATAGGTAGATAGATAGATAGATAGATAGATAGATAGATAGATAGATAGATAGATAGATAGATAGATAGATAGACAGACAGATAGATAGAAAGAACAAGAAAAATCAAAAGTTTGTTTGTCTTTATTACCTTGGGTTTATGTTTGTGCCCACAAACACTTCATGCCATGGTGTGGAGCTGCAGTATTGATTCTACTGGGCAGCTGTGGTGGGATCCATTACCCAGCACATGGGAGGACTCCACAGCCTGCAAAAACCATCCCTGAGCACGGTGGGAGCACCTGAAGCCATCCCAGTCCCCTTTGCATGGACACAGAGCAGGCTGAAGTGATGGGTTATGAGAAATGGTGCATGAAAAGGAGGAGAAAATGAAAAACAGGGAGGAAGGACATCTTTCATGGTTGAGAGAAAAGTTTTGTTCCAGATCCCTGTTCAATGTATGAATGCTGTGTCTTTTTTTCACATCCTCAGTCATATCCACCCCATTTCACATCCTGAATTTGAACTGCTAATTTATGTAATTTGGGTAAAATTGACTATATACATATACATATATGAGTGCACATATTTTATCTGTGAGGAAGAAAGTGTAATCAAAGCTCAAGAAACTCATGAGTGATTAAATTCTCATCTAAGGTTTCACAAGACTTCATGCTGTCTCTCAAAAGTCACTGAAACCTTTGAGGGGCACAAAGAACTTATCCCTTGGCACCTCTGCAGACAATATCCCCATCAGAGCCACAATCATTGATACCTTTAACCATCAAGGCCTCCCAGGAATGGGGATGAAGCCACTGATTTGCTTTGGAGAGGCTTCAAAGTGGCTGCCACCAAATTGAACCTTCCAGCATTGAGAAGCTGAGACCACTTTCATCTCAATCTCTGCAGTGAGGCTCCTGTTGAGCATCTTCAGAAAAAAGTGCTGCAAAGTTTCTCCTAACCTGCTTTCCTGGCAGGAGACAGATAAAAGAACATTTCTTTCTATGAAGACATCTTTGAAGACTGTTGTTAGCTGGTGGGACCTCCCTTTGGTGGCAGGGTCTTGAACTTCTGTCCTCCCAAACTCTGCTGGAATGGATTCGCTTTTATAGGGATTTTCTCACAGTTCATCCTGGCTTGAGTTGTTCTTTTTGTGAGAGTTGTAATGGATGAGAGAGTCTGAGAGCAGAACCTGTGTGGTCCTGTCCCTGCTGGCTTGATACTCAGCACTTGTCCCTTGAAGATTCTGGTAGGTTCAATTCTAGAGGGTAAAAATAACCACAGACTGGTTTGGGGTTGAAGGAATCTCAAAGATCATCCAGTTCCAACCCCTGCCATGGTCAGGGACACCTTCCACCAGACCAGGCTGCCCAGAGCCTCATCCTGCCTGCCCTCAATCACTTTCCACTTCCTGAGCACCACCAGGTTGCTGCTGTGACCACTGCCCTGGGGAGCCTGTTGCAGTGCCCAACAACCCTCTGGGTGATAATTTCCTAATATCCAACCTAAATTTCCCCTGACACAACTTCAGGACGTTCCCTCAGGTCCTGCCACTGATCACTAGAGAGAAGAGATCAGTGAGAACACTGCAGACCACAGCTGGGCAGCATCAGTCTTAAACAACCTAAAAACACGGATCTTAAGGAACACCTGGACTGTGATAATCTATGAAAAGATCAAGGGAGCCCCTTTTTCCATGGTTCTCAATCAGTGACAGTGTGAGCAGGTACTGCACAATGTTCTGCTGTCCCTGCTCAGGGAGGAGAGTTCAGAGCACTGACAGGGAAGCACCAGGCCAATAATGAGTCCTGCATTAAGCAGTTAAATTCAATGAAATGTGAGCGGTGACTTTGAATCACAGGGAGCCTCCTGCAGACATCACAAGAAAGTTGCCATGAGTGTGAAATTGCCACCTCAGCCTCTCCACACAAAGAGAGGGATTGGTTCATTTTTAATGCAGCCTTGACAAAATGAATATATTGGAATCTCTGACCTCCACTGGCAACTGGCTCCTCCAACAGGGAGTGTAAGAATCCCCTAGAGGCACATCCCATCGAGTTATTTCTGACACCCAGGGAGAGGCAATGAGCCTTCAGCAGGCAGGCTGCAAAGCAAGATGAGCCTAATAAAAGGGGAACAGCCAGCTGTGTAGTTAGGGCTAATCCTAATTGGAACCTAACAGGAGAGGAATTCTTTGGCATTTGGATTTAAATTTGCTGTCCACAAAAAAATGAGTGGTATCACCATTTAGGTAGCAAAGCACCTAAAAAAGACAAAGAGAACTCATTTCTGAATGAAGAATTTTGCATCCAGTGCTTGACTTCCAGTGTTGTCTGGTGGTACTTTAAAATACTTGACACGTGGAGATTACCACTTTTTTACATATATTCAACTTAAATTTAATCTGTTAAGGAAAAATAATTACATAATTCAGCAACAAAGCAGGAGCATGAACTATTTATGCAAAGATATAGAAATTTAAAAGGAGTATAAAATTTTTAAAAATTAAACTATTTTATTGTTAGTAAGGATAAAAATTAATATTGCTTATATAATTTATTTCAGCTCTCTTGTGTATGTATTCCAGTATGACATAAATTTCACTGATCTAAGGAACATGACATTAGGCACACAATGGTGATTGGCCAGTGAACAATTATTTCTCCCTCTGATCTTTACCATGTGGTCATAGGTCTAATTTACTGCACACCTCTCAAACCAGAAATGTAAAGTTAAACTCTTCTTTGGGAGCATCCATATCTCACTTAACCCTTGCATATCAGGACTTATCTCCCAAACACCCCTTTTATGTAGGATCACCCTTTTTTGATCAGATTTTATGAATGAGGACCTGAAGTGCAAGGATGTTTTTGTCAAAAGTGATTGGTGGCATTTGGATGCTGAATTATTCATGCTTATGGCCTGTTTTCATTTAGAGAGCTGAGCCAGATGACAGCCTGCAGGTTCACAGCACATCTTAGCAGCTGATGTGCATTCCCAGAAGCTTTGCAGGTACCCAACTCCTTGGATGGCTGTTTCCCTGTGAGTGAAAGCCAAGGGATGCATGGAAGAGGCATTGCCTTTGCCTGCACTTCCTGAGAGCTTGTGGGATGAAGATAGGAGCACCTGGATGGTTCATGCAGGTGGCATTTCTAAAGAATTTTAAATTTCTGAGGAATTTAGAAGTGGACATCCTTATGCTTATGGTAAACGTAGGCAAATCCAGCCCTGCATCTCTTTTTCAGATGAATGACAAAAGCAATCTTCTGGGTGCCACTGCCAGTATCAGTCCCCTGTTTGAATAATGGCTATATTAGAATTCCTCAGTAAGGCACCTGAAGAATATTTTAGGACTGTGGATAAAAAAGAGCAAAGTTAATCAGTTTACCGAGTTTGCATCACTTTATGAGGTGATCTGTGGTAATCAGAAGGCAAAGAATGACCCTCATTGAAAGAGAGGCAGAGATGCACAGGATGTTTCAGGCATTTCTGGCAGTGAGTCATTCTGGGTAAGCTCATTTAAATGGTTATGTGCCCCCTTATGGCCTCATCAATGAGGCTATTAAAGCTAAGATTATTTCCAGCAATGGATACACTTGCACATTACAAACTTGGGAGAAGAAGAGAATAATAATAGTAATAATTAAAAAAAAATTAAGTCAGCAAAAGGGAGAGAAAAAGAAGTAAAAAAAAAAAAAAAAAAAAAAGCCAGGTTGACAAAGCCAATTCATTCCTACTGCTGTTCAGAGATAACCAGTGATCAAACATACACGATAAACTGTGTGACACTGGAGATAAATCCTTGGGGAGCGGAAATTAAAGCTTGAAATAAATTTAGGTAACTTCAGCATAAAAAGGTGGGAACACTGTGCTGTCTAATTACAGGATAAATACATGCAAAACAAATGGCACTAAAGCACTTGGGTCACTGTCTTCAACAGCTGTTGCAGTAGAATTTTGAGCTTTATATTATCCACTTCCGTGATGAAAAGCGAATTCTGTCATCTGCTTGTCATACAGCTCTTGGCGAGCCATTTGAAATCCTTGTGGCTCAAAATGCCTGTAAGGAGTCTTAAAATCTGTTTTACGTTCACCATCTGATACCCAAAACACAGCAAAATTCCCCTGGGATGAAAGCCTGATGAGTATGTCATTCCCCAACTCAAGCAAATTTGTATTTACAACTCAGTGTACCTGGAATGAGACATTCAGGAATGTGGCAGAGTCCTTCTGGCCTCTGTTGAAACAGAGGCTATTGTTTCTAAATTTAAGAATTTTGCCATTTCTTTTCAATCTCCTTTGACTATTAAAATAGTTGCATTTGCAGTTTTCCCTCGTGCTGTGACTCCAGTTCTGGATTGAGAATGATTTTATGTAATTTTTGACTCGCTCAGGCTTGCATCAAATCTTGCGAGAATGCAGAAAAAAAAATCCTTTAAAATAAGGATATATACAAACTTCACAAGTCCTGAAGGTGGAGAATGATCTCGAAGGCCGGCGTGCTGCCACAGTGCAGTTGGGATGCTGTGGACAGAGGCTCCAGTCTGGCTGAGGTGCTGTGGTGAAGTAATTTGTCTGGTTTTGTTATAAATGTATCTCACTTCAGGACTTTCACCTCTCCCCTCTTCCTAGAACATTATTGATTTATTTCTATTCTTACTCTTCAGCCCATAACCTCCTTGGCTTGAGTAAGGCTGGAGTCACAGGAGAGCAGCATCCCTGAGCTCTGGTGCAGATGTTTGGAATAAAATGCAGATTACTTTAAATACAAGATGAAAATACTTCCTCTCTCACCTTGACCAAAACTGTATTTTCATACTAATTGCTAATTCCCAAAGTTGGGGGTTGAAACTGTTAACAGTGAAAGTGTCATGTACTCCCAGTTTGTTTTTTTAAATATTTTGAGATGATGTTTGATAGCATTATTATCCACATCTCTAGGAACTGCTCTACTAAAACCTGAAATGCATCACAGGGCAGTGGTTTTCATACCCCAGATGTGAGTTTATGTGTGGGATTTGTCAGTCATTTGGAAAACAGCTTTTCAATTTATTCCTACTCTGTAATTCTATATAATTCTGGATCAATTCTGAGTTACAAACCGACTTTGGTAAAATGTGATTATTTTACATGCTTTTAACTACATTACCATGTCATTGCATTTGCATAATAAATCTCCCAATCTTTTCCTCTTGTTTGGGAGAATATTTTCCTCTTGCCAGTCATTCCATCCTCACCATCTCTTCACCTCATTCTGGTTTAGACTCTAAATGTTTGACCTGCCACCTCTAATTTTACATTTGCTATTGTTACAAATTCTCACTGTATTCCAAAATCACTAAAGAAAATTAAATATATTAAATTTTAATGTTTCTTCCCATGAGTTAGTGCCTCAGTTTTGTTTCAGTGCTTGTTGTCCTTGTTTTGATTTTTGTACATCTGCTTTTCTGTAAAGAAGAAAAGTGATCTGAACTTTAAAATAAATCCCTTGGGCTGGTTGGTCATTGTAGGCTTGTTCCAACTGTTCTGTTCTAGTCTAGTTTAGTCTAATCTAGTTAATTCCATTCCATTTTTTAGTATGTCATTATCTTTCCAAATGAAATTTCTCTCTCAATCTTGGACTGGTCTCACAAATTAAAGTTGGTTTGAGGTTTTTACTGATGTGGAGCTGTAAAGCAGTCATGAAATGGCTGATTTGCTTTCTTAATCCTTAACAAGTGAAAGGAATTTCTCCTACTTAGACTCACCTGTGTGTCCTGCCTTCAAGAACCAATGGCACGATTTCTTTCTTTCTTTTTAACCTTTTGTGATGCTGCGACGCCTCGAGTGGTGAGCACCACAACTTCAGCTGATTTTAGTTTTCTGGGGTAATTTGTGGCCATTTCTCATTTCTGGACAGCTTTTCAACTGAGTAAAGTATTCAAAAGCAATCCTGAAGATTTCTTATCTTTAGGAAGTTTGCTCAGGTCTGCACTTGGTGCTTTCTAGGTGCCAAAGTACCTTGGAAAACTTTAACTTTAGCAAGATTTCTGCTGAAAACTGATGTGTTGACTGGTACATAACCCCATGGCTGAGTGCTCACAGCATATCAAGAAAACTTCAAAAGCCCCAGCACTGAAAAAAAAAAATTACCCAAAAAACCCTGAAAGCAATTAGATTAAAGGGATTTCCTAACTTTTCTATGACAGCCACCTTTTGTATTCTTCATACATTTTTATTTTGAGCACTGAGTCACACAAATGCAGCAAGAAACAACAGAGAGGACGTCAAGTTCCATTACTGTAGCATGATGGTGGATGACAAGGGCATCTGGTTGATAGAACAGAACAGAAAATTGCACTTTGTCTGGCAATTAGGGGAACAAAATGGAAAAAATTGTCACTGTCTTATTTCTGTTTAACTTCAAAAAGTACATATGATTTCTGCCTGGGGAGGTTCTGTAGGTGGCTGCTTGCCTTGTAGTCCTGCTGAAGCATCAATTTGTGTTCAAAGTGGAGAAGTAAACTGGGTGATGAAATATTCATCTGACTAAATTTCTGTCTTTTCTTTTTGTTGTTGTTGTTTTGCTGTTCTAAAAAAAAAATTTAAAAAAAGGAAAAATTCCCATTGCTGACTAGCTTCAGCTTGGGTGTTGATGTAATCATTGATGATAGGATATTGTTTTTTAATGAACTTTGCAGCTGGTTGGTGTTGTGTGCCAGAAGGACTGAGTGATGCTGCAGACACAGGAAACCAAGTTCCTTTTTTTTCCCAGAGCTGAAATCAAAAGCTGGACTTGTGTGCCTCTTCTAAAAGATCTAAAACAACCCAGAGATCCCAGTCCTGTGCTCCACTAAGGCTGATCATAGTACCTGCAGCTACCAGAATAAGGATAAAAAAGACAGAAATTTTGTGACACATTTTTTCCCATCTTTAGAAGATTACTGGCTCAATAGTCAAAAGGGAATTTGAATGAGTTATCCCAACAAAAAATAATTTCAAGCTGCAAATAATATTTGGTTTTGTTCTCTCCTTTTTCTTGATTTTTTTGTTGGGTTTTTTTTGGTGATTTTGATAAAATATTACTTTCTTCTCTGAACACAACCCAAATCCAGCCCATTAACAACTGGATTTAATAATAAAATCCAAGGAGTTTTTATTTATCCTCTCAAATGGAGTTGAATTCAAAAGTCTTGCTCACTATGCCAAGGTAGATCTCACAAAGAGCACACAGTCTGCTGTGATGAAGCTACACGGAGTAGTAGCAGCAGCAGAATTGGGTGAATTGGGACCCAAATTATGTAGATTATACATTTCCTGTACTTTCTCAGGTTTCTAATTCCATTATTAAATTATTTAGCATCGTCACTTAATTGTTCCTAATGACTTCATATATAACAAGCCACTGTTAAAACAAAAAATTAGACAGTCTGTTTTCTCTGCCTCCCAAATGTTTTATGAAAAGAAGAGGAAAGCACCCCACAATTTGCATTTATTTATAGCCTTTAGGGAAACCCATAAAGTTTCCTTAAAGTGAGTCACACCACATCTTCATCCAGCAGGATTTGAAGGTGTTCCATGAGGATAAAAAACATTTTCTTCAATAAGTTCTTCCTGAGAGTGAGGTCAGTAGCTGGACTCAGCAGGGTAGTGGTCCTGGCACCAAGTCTGTCAGAGTTCAAGGAAACGTGGACAAAGCTGGTTAGCTGGGACAAAGCTTAGTCAGATGGTGTAGTTTTAGTATGGGTCCCTTCCAACTTGAGATATTCCATGATCCTAAATCAATTTTGGGGTCAGTATCTCTTGGCAGAACATCACTAAAGCTTTTTTTTATCATTCTAAGTGCTCCCTATTTTATAACACTGAGGAGAGACCTGGACTTTGCAGTCTGTCACTTCAGGTTCCATGAGGCCCTTCTGCATTTGGTTGCTCATCCCATCCCATTGCTAAAGCAAGAGCAGCAAGATAAGGAGTTCTATTCCTCAGAGAAAAGGCAAGAGCCCAACTTCCCACTGAGTTTTCATTTATGTTCAGACATGGTTTGTTTAATTTGTTGAAAATCTGGTTTCAAACTGAGAGGCAGTAGGTTTGGATTAGATAATGGAAAAAAAAAATTCTTTATTTTGAAGGAGTTGAGGCCCTGGCACAGGGTTCCCAGAGAAGCTGTGGTTGCCCCATCATCTCTGGAATTGTCCAAGGCCAGGTTGGATGGGGTTTGGAGCAACCTGGGATAGTGGAAGGTGTCCCTGCCCATGGCAGGGGATGGAATGAGATGATCTTTAAGGTCTCTTCCAACCGAAAGAGTTCTCATTCTATTATTCTGTATAGTTCATATTTAGAGTCCATGGGCTAAAAAATTCGGAGGGTCAAGGCTTCATGGCACAGTATGAGTAGGACTAGAAAGCAAGAGAAAGGAGCAGACTCAGGACTCTCACCTTCAGATGAACTGTCAGCTCCACAAAGGCACCTCTAGCATGTGACACCAGGGCCTGAGACAGATGTTTCCCTTTCAAGCCATCTCTTCTGCGGTCTCTTCCCAAATATGATATGAAGGCAGTGCAGTAGAAGATTTTAAATGCAAATAGGAAAAGGGAGATGTCATATGGCAGAAGAAGATGGATGTGCTGGTGATGGAATTTTTAGCCTTTTTTTCTAGAATCTTTTATGGTTATGTTGAAATGTGAAGTTCTGCTGATGTTGAGGGTAGCCCACGTGATTCTGAATTTTTCAAGGGATAATTTTTTTCAGCAAACTGTCCTTTTTTCTCTCTTCCTTTACCATATTAAGTGTGATTTTATAGAGTTTGGAAATCCCTCTATTCACTTTAAAAACAGATTCTACAAAGTTTAGTTCTTCCACTGGCAGTCCTTTTGAACAAAACAAGCAAACAAACAAACAAGAATCAAAAGAGAATAGCATTAAGCAAAAAGATTGGCATTAATAGGAATTTCTGTCCTCCTGATTGTGAAGTTTAGAAAATGAGAACCTGCAAAGTTACACAAACATGTTTTGCATTTTCAGAGCTAATTAGTGCATACTGGAGAGGAGAAAATTACACCAGCTTTTAAATAGAAATGCTAATTGTCAGCCTTTGTTTTTCAAGGTAGTAAGTGCACCTTGGCATTTCTGCCTCCTCGATCCCTGGAAAAGCAAAGCAAAGTAAATCTATTTCCCTATTTCTCTTTAAGTTCTTTGTTAAGACATCCTCTGTAATGACTACCCAAAAAAATTAGCCTGAGCTTAAAATTATATTTATGTATGTTTTGATTTCAGCTCTGTGAGTAGTGAGTCAGAATTCCTTGAGTTTCCAAGACACATACTTCTGTTTTATGTTAAAGGATTATATTAAAGCTTTTGTATGGTTTCCTGGAATATACTTTGAAGTATTTTGGTGGTGTTATTTTGAATTTGATCTTTTCTTTACTGGATTTGGGATTGCTGTGTGTCCTTTTTCAATTGCCTGGAAGAAACCTCAAGCCTGGAGCATATAATTTGGTCAATGAGGTTTGCAGAGATTCCCATGAGATATATTTTCTCACATTTTCAGTTAGCCCAAATGAATAGTCCGTGTAAAAAATGTTTCTTCAACAGGATTTCTATACCATAGAGACACCAACCATAATATCTATGAAATCTCAACAAATAAGAGTAATTAAGTTTATGTAAAGAATAGGACACCTCCTTTGCCATGGTATTTGAATATTGCTGTGTCTTAGATGGTTTTCAGGACACTGAACTTCATTTCTAAGAAATATTCTGAACACCTGTATTAAATCATAGAATCACAGAATCATTACAGTTGGAAAAACTCTCAAAGATCATCAGATCCAACCTCTGACTGAATCCCATCGTGCCCAGTAAACCATACCACATCTGCCGCCTCTTTTAAATACCCCAGGGATGGTGACTCCACCACTCCCCTGGGCAGCCTGTTCCAGTGTTTAACCACTCTTTAGTGGAGAAGTTTTTCCAAATATCCAACCTGAATTTCCCCTGGCACAACTTGAGGCCCTTTCCCCTTGTCTTATCAATTATTAAGGTTTATCTCCCACCTTTTGCCTTCAAATGGTGTATGGCAGTAAATATACTTAAAAGTTGTTTGGTTTTTTTTTTTTTGTTTTATTTTGGTCTATATAAAAATGATTATTTTTAGTAAGAAAATTCAAAGAGTATCTGCATGAATTGCAATTGCTTGTTTGTAGTCATACAGATTTTTCCTCCTAAAAAGAACAGTCTCAATGCATTTGTATTCTTGGATTTCTGTGCTATTTCTCTCCAGCCTCATAGAATTATAACACCACTGCAAAACACAGCTCTGAGAGTACCTCAGAGATCTGAATATTTGCTAAAATACAACTGAAACGATGAAATATCAGAAATTTGTGAATTCTTTTTTAATGCTTTCCTTTGGGCTCCAACCAATTTTGGATAAAGACAAATGCCACCATAATAATAAACAAAATCCCTACATAAGCAGAAACAGTGAGTTTCATAGCAAACAATCAGATGGCTCCCAAGTCATTAAAAAGGTTATTACTTTTGAAGATAAAGGAAATCTCAGTTTCTGTTTTCCCAAAGCATTTCTTTCATGCAAAGGCAAATATTTTCTGTCAGCATTTTGAAACTTATTCACTGTACACTATTTGTGCTTATCATTGTTATCCTTGCATCATTTTTTTACTCACAGAAGAAATGTGAAATGAGGTTCATGAAAACTTTTGCCTTTGAATAAAGTGTTGACAGTTTTAAATGATTGAAACATGGAATTAGAGAAAGTACTGTATCCACATCTATGTTTAAAAGGCCAAATTAATCCTAATTGTAATTAAATCAAGGCATAGAATCTGTATCAAATGTTGCAGTGCATTTCTCTTGGATGGATGGATGGATGGATGGATGGATGGATGGATGGATGGATGGATGGATGGATGGATGGATGGATGGATGGATGGATGGATGTGACCCAAGTTTTTGTTTTGTTTTTATCATGTCTATGTGCTGATTTTTAAACATTGCTATAAAACAACAGAAGTAATTTCAAGCATTGTAGAAAACAAATATTAGACTCCCTAGGCCTAATTCTCATTAACTTTAATGCCAATTTACACCACTTTTGCAGTGCATTGGGGCCATAAACTGAATTACATTAAGCATAAAATGTTCCTAATGTGAGAACCAGACCCAGTGTGTTTGCAGCAGTTTTACAACCAACTTCCCAAAGACGGTGCAATGCTTTCCAGTTTCCTTACAGAGGGTTCGTCATGACTGTTTTCTCACTTTCAGGTTGGAAGAGCTTCTTCCTTTCAGTTTGCACAGTTTTAGAGTAGCTAGAAGAAATCCATTAAAAGAAAACCACCATTAAAAAAAAAAAAAAAAAAAAGCAGTTCCAAAGCAGGTTCATTGCTAAAACTCTATAATTGACTGCGAGAACCCCATGCTGCACTTAGAATATCCTTCCCCTGTGTACACCTGATCTATGAGAATTACTTCTCAATTATTGGGTAAAACCTGACCAAAACAGGCCTAGCCACATGGGAAAATATAAAATTAAAAAACAAAAAACAAAAAACAAAAAAAACCAAACAAACAAACAAAAAAAAAACCACAAAAAAACCCCACAAAAAAAAAAAACCACAAAAAAACCCCACAAAAAAAACCCCACAAAAAAACCCCACAAAACCTTAATATATAAACCAGGTAGTTCCAGTCAAAAATCTCCAGTGTGTGAAATAAAAGGAAAATTTAATATAAGGATTGATAATGTTCTAAGAATAAAATTTGATGTCATGGCTGGCATGACCTGCTAGGCCCATCAAAAGATTCCAATGTGATAGCCACAAGTAGATCTAATTTTCTCACAGAGGCATTTAAATATGACAGAGATCTACAGATAGTTTGGGAAATACAATTTGAAATACACATAAATGTTTTAACACATTTTCATTTATTATTTCTTGCTGTTAAAATTCAGTAGAATCCAATATGAAATCTGTGCTTTGTTGGAAACATCCAGATTTGCCTTTTTAAAATAATGAACTATCGCAGAGAGTGATGAATAATAATGAAAATAAAAGCCCTACATTAATTATAATTTTCTTCATAAGGAATTCAGATGGAGGATTAAAATAACAAGAGCTTTTCTAAATAAAGAAATTAATGCTCTGAGAACACATTCACAGAACATTGTTTTTTATGGTACACCGATGGACACTGGAAGATAGAACAAATAGAGAAAAATCACTGATCAAATAAATATTTAATATCTTCCATGGATTTGCAGTTTTTATAGAACAAGATAACACATGGAGTGTTTTAGCTAGAGCACACATTAAATACTTTGCATGAAGGATATCTGAGCTGCTGCAGGTGCTTAACCCTGGGTGATGCAGTCCCAGAATTGGTGCAGGAATATCAGCAGACAGAATTATCTGCAGTTGCCATGTTGAGTGATGCAGCTACTCTGCATCAGAGCTCCCTAGAATGAGGTCCCTATCAATCCCCAGAGGGTAAAAATCACCACAGGCATTTTGGGACAAATTAAACTTACCATGTGAAGTGGGAAACAAATGCATATGATGAAAGGAATGGTATTTATAGAAGTACAGTCAAGGGAAGATAGGAAAGTAAGACAGGCATCACGCAATGTTTTGGGTGGGGCAACAAAGCTATGAAATAGCAGCCATCCAAACACATTTGGGAAACATTAAACCATGTAGCAACCACAATGTCGATGGAATAATGATCCTTTAGCCCTATGGTCCCTTTGCTGATAGTCTTACTTGTTGAATGCAATTGCTGCAATTAAAACCAGAGTCTTACAGATCACTCAGAGCCACAGAATGGGTCAGGGTGGAAGGTACCACAGTGGGGTCATCTGGTCCCACCTCCCTGCTCCAGCAGGGCCATCCCAGAGCTCTTGGCACAGGATTGTGTCCAGACACTGCTGGAATATCTCCAGTGAAGGGAGAGTTCACACCCCCTCTGGGCAATCTGTTCAGAGCTTGGTGACTGCACAGGGAAGAAATTCCTCCTCATGTTCAGGTGGAACTTCCTGGGCATCAATTTCTGCCCATTTCTCTTGCCCCACTGCTGGATCCCACAGGGCAGAGCCTGGTCCCTGCTCTGAGCCCACCCTGCAGACACTGACAGTCAGGGATGGGGTCCCTTCTCAGTTGTCTCTTCTCAAGGCTGTAAAGCCCCAGCTCCCTCAGCCTTTCATTATCAAAGAGTTGTTCCAGTCCCTTCATCATCTTCATAACCCTTCCCTGGATCTGCTCCAGGAGTTCCATGCCTCCCTTGTCCTGAGGAGCCCAGAGCTGGACACAGCACTCCAGATGTGCCTCACCAGGGCTGAGTAGAGGGACAGGATCACCTCCCTCAATCTGCTGCAAAATGCTCTTCCCAATGCATCCCATTGGTCTTCTTCAAGATCAGGACCTATCTGAAAGCTAAATGTTTCAATAAATTAATTATTTTCAAGTAGGCCTCCCATTTCTGACTCTTTTCTTGGATTCTCTTTACCCTGTTTCCTCAGCAACATGCTCTGCTCTGACTTTCCCTTCTGAGATTTTCTAGTCATTTTCGGATACAACCCAAACTTGTTGAGATTGTAATATACACAGGTACAGCAGAACAAATACTATAAAAGTTTCAATCTTACTCCTAAACATTGCTTTTTATGCAAGTATTTGTTGGGCCAGCAGACTGAAATCAGCAGTGGTATTTCTGCTGCAAGAGCAGTGCCTCACACGGTAAATCTGCTGTGAAATGGTTTGTGATGAGTGAGTCTGAGTCTGAGGGGTTGGAAACAAGAGAAGCTCCTTCTAGGAAAGAAACAAGACCTCAAGCTGTTTTGAGCAGAAGTGGAAGAGTTCAATAAGAATTCATCTTTTGAACTTTGTCTTTTCCTTCATTCTCTTTCCTTACATTTTCTTTCATCCTGCCCTCTGCTCCAACCCCAGTAGCTTGCACCCATCTGTTAAAATATAAAAAGGACTCCCTCTGCTAGTGCCTATTAAAGTGCCATATGGCTGAGGTACAGCCTGAGGTGCTGAGCATCACAGAGTGCAGCTCTGCAGAATAAAGATTCCTGCACTTGAGGTTTAATTAGGTAAGTGCTTTTTAAGTAGCATCATGGTTTCCCTTAAAATATTTACTATTCCTCACCAAAGAACAAAGATGAAGCTGGTCTAAATCACAGCCTGACATGTTTCAATGAGTGTTCCCATCCTTCTCATAATGATTCACTTCTCCTTGATCCTCAGAGTAGGGGATAACAGGCAAAGTGGTCTCCCAAATGTGTGTGATCCCTCCTACTGTGGAGGAATATTTCCAACTTCATCATTGCTGCTGCAGACAAGGGTGTGCTCTGGGCTCCACCTGCTGCAGAGGAGGAGGGAGTTCTGCATTTCCAGATGCAGCTGCACTACAGCTTTATTGAGGGGAAAACACAGAGAGGAATTCTGTGCTTTGAGGTGTCACTTCCAGTGATGGGCTGGGGTGTGGTGCTGCAGGAATCTGCCAGCTCCAAAGAAGGAATTCCAAACTAGGAATCCAGTGAAGTGCAGTGAAGGCAAAAGATATCTAAAGAAACATTTGGCAAGGTGTACTTTGAGTTTATTCTGATTTTTGCAGCTGCTGACAGCTTCAGGTGAAGAACAATAAATATGATGCCTTTGATTTTTTAGTTTGATTGTTTGCTTGGTTTTTCAGTACTGCTGTCCTTCTTGTTAAGAGGAAAGTTCAGTAACTGAGGGGGAAGGATCTCCAATTGCTTGGTGCATGTGAGGATGTGTAGGCTTCTGTTCAGACCTGTAAAATATGATGTGCAGTAAAAGCCCTCTGAAAAAGCCCATGGGCAGTCCCAAAATTCATTGTTAAATGCCATTTCTTGGAGATCTTGGTTGTGCTGGACAGAGAAGGCTGTGCATCAACTACCAAAATTATTCTGCTTTTCAGACAACGACAGAGACATAAAGAAAACTCAAAAATCTCTATCCATTCCATGGATTCACAGTAACTCCCTGGCATTTCCTATCTTGTATTTTGTCTACATTAGTTTTTCACTTTTATGTTAAGCATATCAAACACCTCAGTCACTGCAGCATCTAAGATCTGTTAAAAATACCTAAACAGATATCCCTTTTTTTCTTCCTTTGCCTCTTGTTTAATAGACCTGATCTGTAAAAAGTCTTTTTTTTTACCCAAAAGCTTTCTCTGTGTCTGCTGGAGCCCTTAAATTCTTCATCTCCCCTTTTTTCTCTTTTAATCCCTTATAGCACTACATGCTAAGGAGTAAAGTAAAATCTTAATGATTTCTGCTCACAGAAATAGAACCAGAGGCATGATGTAGAATATATAATGTATAACTGACTCTTCAGTGACTACTCATGATTATCTTCCCTCCCTAACAAACTCCTGTTTCTTTCCAAAAGAAAATGGAGACACTTCTGGAATTCTACATAATCCCTTTAGTGCTGCTCTTCCCAGCAGTGATAATAAACAGGGAGGAGTTAAATGGATGCAGCACCCTGATAAATCTGACACAGCTGATTTTGGGAATGTTAGGACACCCAGCCTGGTCAGCACAAAATAATATTTCACCCCTTCATTGTCTCCAGCAGCACCCATGAACAGGCACTCAAGGAAGAGTAATAACAAAGTCTGTGCATAAAACATTCCCTCTGGCACTGTCCAAGCTTCTGATTATTTCCTGCTCAGGGAGTTCTGACATTGTTTCTTGCTTAATAACTCAGAGATCTTATTTTTGAAATATTTTTCTATTCTTCCCTTCAACCTGTGGGGTTTTTTTTATTCGTTTTTGATGAGGATGGCAGGAGAACAAACGTATTGGAGGATAGGGTTGCTTTTTGTGCATGAAGAACATTATGGGGAAGCAAGATGGGAGTTGTATCCATGCAGCAACCAAAGAATTTGTAAGGCTTTCATTACATGGGTCCCAGTAGGATCTAACATGAGAGTTGATACTTATGCTTATTTCCAATAATGCTGCCCAAGAAAATGAAGATAATCTGCATTCCATATTAAAATTGGAACATTTTGTGTGTACATGAAAAAAAGGAAGGAAGGAAGGAGGGAAGGAGGGAAGGAGGGAAGGAGGGAAGGAGGGAAGGAAGGAAGGAAGGAAGGAAGGAAGGAAGGAAGGAAGGAAGGA
>CM031858.1:150807641-150822726 GCA_018697195.1 Certhia americana | reverse complement strand
AAGGAAGGAAGGAAGGAAGGAAGGAAGGAAGGAAGGAAGGAAGGAAGTTAATTCTAAATTTCAAGGCACATTATGAATAAAAGCTTCTTTCTTACTAGTGGTTGAAACATTCATCTATCTGGTCACTAAAAATTTATTTATACAAAAATATACGTAAAAACCTGTGAACAGAATAAGGTAGTACAGAAATATTTGCTTCTGAATTACAATATTAAAAAAAAAAAAAAAAGAAATTTATGTCAATGAAGTTTAGACAACTAAACCTGAACTTGTCACTTGATATTCCCTTTCAGGCTAATGCATAGATTTTTTTTTTTTTTTTTTTTTTTAGCTATTGAATAGATTCATTAGAGATGAGCCAGACTGTCCTTTCTCCTCTCTAAAGAGAAATGAGGGTAATTTGTGCTGATCTGGAGCATTTGAATTTGAATGAAAAGAATCTCCTCCATAATATTCCATATTGACTTATCTGGAGCAGTAGTTAAGGGGATAAACATCCACTAGGCAGGATATTTCACCCACCTACACTGGAGGAACGGTGGAAGAGATCAAAAGGAAAGTCAACTCAGCTATTTTTACCCTTACTTATGAACAGCCCACTAAGGTCCAAATGAGGAGGTGTCCAAAAAGATTTATCAAGGTTATCTACAAATATCAGAATGAAATCCCCAACATGTGTGCGTTTTCCTGCCATAAGCAGGGATCAACTGCATTACTCTCCCTGCTGTCTACTAAAATATCTCTTTTCTGATGGGATTAGGGTTTGCATTAATCCAGTACCGACTGCTAGAGTGTAAGCAAAGCAAACATGTGAAGCTTCCTTCTATGCTGTGCCTCAGCCCTGGCACCATCTGTAGGAATTACACCAGCATATGTATGTAAAACCAGCATCACCCAGAGTTAGCAACATCTAGAGCCCAGATGGATGAAAAAAATGCACCCTATTTACATCTACAGAATGTATTAGTTCTTTTTTAATTAGGTCTCTGTGCAGCAATTTATTTCCAGTGCTGTTCTTAATGAAAACATTATAAGTTGCAGCTCTATTTCCAGTGTTAAGGGTTTTATCCATTCCATCTCTGTCCTTATTGACTAAAACCAGTTTTGTTTCCTTTATAGTTAAATAGTCTTTTTTGAAATTATCTGAGAAAGGTACTTCCTGTGTTTAAATATGCATTGCTGCTGCTCTGAAAACACCCATCAGTGTGTGAGACAGCAACTCTTGCTATGCAAGTGTATTTTTCTTTCTTTATAGGGAACATTTTCAGCTCTCATTTTCTCTAGTTCTGCACAAACCACGTTATTCTTCCACCAGCTCCCTTTCAGCAGAACTGGAGTATGCAGTTCCTGCTCCCTTAGCTGGAATAGTTTAACACCAACAATTTTGTGTGTCTTCTGTGGGCTTTTTTAAGGTTTATTTCCAGTAACACATGAATGAAAATTTAAGGGTTTCTGTCACTTTTTACAGCTGTGATTTGCTTGCTCTGTAGTTAAGAGCAGCTGCAAGGTGAAAGCCTGGTATTTCCCCATGGCAGGTTCTCAGGGATGGGGGAACAGTAACAAGGTACTGGATGGGCACTGAGAGATTTGCATCCTTGGCAGCCTTGGTTGTGTACTCCAGTGCTTAAGTGTCTATCTCCCTGAATCTGTCCTGCAACCAGACCCATTTCAATATAAGTCAGCATTTTTCCTCCTGATACTTAATCCAAGATGAAAGCCAAATGCCAGTAACTCTGCTTGTTCCCAAAAAACCCACGAGATTTGCCACACTGGTGCAAATTAATGACTTGCCAGGTCTGCTATCTAATCTCTCTTAGTGTCTTAGCTGGACAGTGTTTTATGTCTCTTCGTTTTTACATTATCCTGAGTGCTTCCCAGAATAATTCCACATATTCATGAAGCTGCTTTTCTCTCTCCTTCCTCCCTCCACACTGCAGGAGTTGCCAAATGTGAGTCAGGGAGCCCTGTCCTGCTAGGGAAAGGCAGGGGCTTTTAGCCCAGAAGAGTTGTGGCCTCTCACAGAACCATCTTGCAGCTGAGCAAAGTTAATGCAGCTTGAATTGCAAAGTGAACCCATGGATGAAGAGCAACCAATGGTACTTTCTTGGCCATCCAGTCACTTAGATTTAGCTCACACATTGCAGGAAATTTTAACCTTTTTGTCAAGGCAACAAAATAAATTCGTAGCCCTCCTCTGTACCTCGAGCCTCACTCTTATGAGTTTCAATCCTCAGAAAAAGATGATTCTAGATAAATTTCTTTAGTTTGTTACTGGGATGTTGTGAAGGAAATCCCAAATGCCAAAGATCTTTTTTTTCAAGAAATAGAATCATAGAATTATTGAGGTTCCAAAAGCCCTCTGAGGTCATTGAGTTCAGCTGTCCTCCCACCACCACCAAGTTCACCACTGAACCAAGTCCTCAGGTGCATATCCACACATTTCCTTGAACACCTCCAGGGATGGCAACTCTACCATTTCCATGGGCAGTCTGTTCCATTGCTTTACAACCCTTTCCATGGCATGAATTCTCTTAATATTAACTCTAAATCTTCCCTGGCACAACTTGAGACAATTTCTTCTTCTCCTGTCATTTGTTACCTGGGAGAAGAGACTGACACCCACCTCACTCTAACTTCCCTTTCAGGTAGGTGTAGAAAGCAATAAGGTCACCCCTCAGCCTCCTTTTTCTCCAGACTAAACAGGGTGACAATGCATCTGCAAGAAAAGTAGTATTAAGAGAAAATGAGTGCACATTACTTTGGAAGAAGCATCTTCTGTGGGTTGTGACCATGAGAAGAAGCAAGGCCTTATTAAGAGTGTTTGATTCTTTCTCTTTCCTGACTTGGTACAGTATAGGCATGAAGTTTGTGCTTTAGGTAGCTTCTGAGATTTCCTGTCAGAACTTTGGGAGAACTTGTTAGAACCCACATTTTAAACCTCACACAAGCTCATAAAATGCATTCAGGACTTGTATCAACTGTATCACTCAAAAAAAAAAAAAAAAAAAAAGTTGCTGGGGGTTGAAAAGGAACACTTTCTTGGATTAAAGATTGTCATGTTAGAGAACTATGCAATGACTTTTCAATCATACTGAACTCTGCCATGCACAGCGGGCTATGATAGAAAAAATGAGGTCAGCTCACTCATAAATAGATTTTCCCCTTGTTTTAATGTGATAAGACAATGCTGCTGAGATTCGCTCTTCACTTGCCATTTAATCAGAGCTGAGTTTGCAATGTCATTACCCAATGTTTCACATATTCAACATCAGGTAATTTAAAAATCTTTATGCAAATGGTCCTGCTACTTCTGTAACAACATTTGTTTTTAACAGGTTGGGCAAAATAACTCTAATTCATTACATATCACCTCCCAGGCGCTGGGCATTCCACCCTTGTGAAATGAATTTTCTCGTGATCCCCAAAGTTCAGCTAGCAATAGTCACTTCTGAAATGCAATATCACCTATTATACCAGTTGCACTTTTCTTAGAAGCTTTGCCAGTACTGTGTAAAGACAAATCTTTAGGGGTCAGACAGAGATGCACAGGGGTAAATTCCTACTGGGCACATGACTAACTTCAAACATGAAGATGGAAATGGTTTGGGGTTCCTTTTAGTGTAGTGAATCCCAAGTAACTGACTTGGATAGACAACACCTTTCTTTGACCCCAAACAGTGCCTGGACTATGGACTTGGGATTTGGTGCTGGGGTTTTGTTTTGTTTTTTTGCTCCCAGTATCATCTAATTCCTTGATTTAGTTTTGCTTTAGGGTTAACCCATACTCCACAAAACCCACCTATGCTCTTGTGGTGTTCCCTGAAAGATAACCATGTACTTGCATTAACACCTTTATCTAAAACTCCTATTTTAACAATGATCTGCAGCTGCCAAATTTGAAGAAATTCATATCAGGGCCAAGACTAGATCAAATCTAGATTTCCAAAGGACCTGGATTTCTATTGGGGTATCTTTCTAAAGAGAAAAAAAGAAATTATTTCAGTGAAGTTGAATCAAAGGTGGCTTCTGGGAACCATTGATGCCATTAAGAGAATGCACAGGGGAAATAAATGTATAAGTGAATATTAAGCAATATTGCACAGGGTATCTCATCACCCTGCCATCTCATTTTTTTTTCTGACAGAAGACTCTTGGGTTATTAGGTCTGTCCTATTTTAAGAAACTGCTCTTAGAACTCCAGTATAAGCAGAAATGACCAGTGTGGCTGAATAAAAACAGCAGGTTCCCTGCTGTGGGCAGCCGTGCACTAAAGAAATTCTGTAATGAAAAGTGGACCTCATTTGCTTCCCTAGAAAATTAGTGAGAAGGATTCTTTAAAGAGATGAACTTTAACTGATGAAACAACAGTCTTTATTGAAGGCAAAAATATCATCATCATGTACTACACTTGAAAAAAGGCCCAGCTAAAGGCCTGGAAGGTTTACAATGTCAGTAATGTAATTCTCAGACTAATCTGCTATCTGATTAACTTCAGCTTCAAAGAGGCAGGAAGCACCACAGGTTTTCTTAGTATTGTGACCTTTTTATTCCTTTCCTTGTCTTTTTTTTTTTTTTTTTTTCTTTTCTATCCTGAAAATACATCGTTAAAATTTATGTATATAATAAAGCTGGTATATCAGGCCCATGTTGAAACCTTCATCAAAGTTTTCAGAAAGGGTTTTCAGAGGCCACCACAGATGGAAGAGATGAATTTCAAATGAGTTAAGCCATGAATTGCATCCCAACTGCAGAGAAAGGTTATCTGACTTAGGATAAATTTGATCTTGATGTCCAAAGCTGGTGACCTGTTGAATCCTGAACACAGAAGCAAAATATATTTACCATACTGTCAGGAAATCAAAATCAGAATATTAGCAGCTACAAGGAACTAGAGCCAGAAAAATGTAAATAACTAGAGATTTCCTGCTTTCCCTTTAATACTCTCTTAGGGGTTTCAGAAACACAAAATTTAGATCCTCATGTTACAAGATGCTGTCTCCACTATCAGCCTCACAGATTAATTTAGGTTCTACATTCATATCATGAATGAGATAATGTTGCAGGATTTCAGCTCTGTGATATTTGGAAGCTACTTTGCAACGTACATCTAAAACCATAAAGTATGCAACAGTTTCAGAGGAAAGAATATAAATAAAGTATGTTGTGACATGGATTTAATTAGTGTAAATTTGCATATGGGAAGGTTTCAGTTTGAAAATATCAAAAGACGGTAGTGCCTTGGAAACAGGTTCACCAGAACATTGAAAAAAAGAAACAAAATAAGAGAAAACAAAACTGAATTAAACAAAAAATGGCAAATTAAACCAAGGGCTTAACATTTCCTTTCTGTGGGCTGCAACTCAGGATACCTGTGCTGAGGGTCCAGCACTGACACAGGCTCCCTCCTTGCCTGAGTTTGACATGTTGGAAAAGAACCTTTAAATAACTCTCAAGAGCTGTTTTCATGTCCGTGTTTTCAGTGCTCACCACCAAAATCCATCTGTTCATTCCATGACTTTGCAGAGCAGCTTCAAGAACTTTCTGGGGCCTGATGCAAGGCTGGATAAAATCAGTGAGAGTGTTTGCATGGACTTTAATGAGCTTTGGATCAGCATTCCCTTTTCACTGATGCAGAATTACACTTGGTAATTTTGTGGACCACCTTCAATCATCTCAGTCAGCGTCTAATGATTGTCATTGTTTCACACTTTTAAAGAAGCATTCAACCACACAAAAGCTCTGTATATATAATGGTCATCTGCTATTAATAATGATCTGTGATTTAACTGGATGAGCCTTCTCCAACAGAGAAGTTCATTGAGATTCATATCTATGACAGTCTTAAATCCATATAAATTGTCAAATGTCAAAGGTTGCATTATCACAGCTTATTTACACGGTGTGATAAGCATCCTCATATTTGCCCAGACAGAGGCCTCACTTGATTTGAAGCAACAGCAGGTAGGGACAAATTAATTTATTACTCTGGATAATTTATCTTCCCATGAGACCACCTCTTTAATTCACAGCCAGAACAGCCCAGACTAAATAAACGAGCAGAGTCTACACTGTAAACCTCAAAGAGGGGAAAGATGCTTCTCTGAAGCAGAGGAGGGCTGGAGGATGGATCCTTACCCCAGGTTCCTGTTGCAGCTTAGAGCTACCATACAGCTGGAGCAGCTCTTTACAGTCTGTTTTTACAATTCTCAGTAAAGAGATCTGTCAGCTTGCATAGAAGCATAATTTTAGCACCCTGATAGCAGTAGGGTCCTTTTTTAATTTGCCCTCTCTCTTTATGCATGAAGAAAAAAAATCAAGATAAATATATCTGTTTCCTTTCAATGATTATGAAAATAATGGAAACGACTCACAGAAATACAGACAGACAAAGCCTCAAGTCAGACATATTTATACTGGTAAAGTTCCCCAGACATTAAAAAGAAACCTAGGATATATTCCAGCATAATTTTAATTTCTTTCTTTCTAAAGATTGTTTAGTTCTCTATTTGTATAGCAACTAAGACAAGACTGTATAGCCTGTGAGTAGAACTACTAAACTCACCATAATTATTACTAATCAAAAAGTTAAAAAAAACTTTAATCAAAACCTGAGTATGACAGAACTCAAACTCTCTCTCAGTAACTCTAATTCATTTTTATCCTCAAGCAAACCTGACACATATATGAAGTCTGTTGGGGTTTTGGCCCAGAATATCTTTAGCCAGTTTGTGTCTGGAGAATCTCTCTTGTTGCACTCCAAGCCTGTAGATTACCTATTTCTCATTCAAATGGCTTTTGCAATGTTAACTATTTTCCTTGCCTGCAATCAAAATTCAGAATCCCCATAGCTACAGAGCCTGCTAAGAGCAATGGCCTGTACTGGTCATATGGTTTGGTTTCATGTCCAACCCATGGTGCTCTTCATCCCAGTGCTTGGAGAATTCTGTCCAAGCTCCAGAGGATCTGACTGTGTTCTTTTTCTCCTGGGCATATGTGTGCCTACACAGGAGCTCTCCAATATGAGGAGAGGCTGAGAGAGCTGGGACTGCAGCCTGGGGCAGGGAAAGCTCTGGAGGATCTTTCCCATCTCTAAATACCTGAGGGAGTGGGATAAAGAAGGAAGAAGCAGGCTCTTCTCAGTGGTTTCTACTGACATATCAAAAAGCAGTGATCATAACCTGAAAAATATGAAAATTTCTTTAAGCACATAAAAACACTTTTTTTTTTTTTTTTTTTTTTAGTATAATGGTTAAAAATGGGGAAATGGGTTGCTGAGAGTTGTGAAGCCTCCAGCTTTGGAGCTATTCAAAATTCAACTGGACATAGCCCTGCTCACCCTGCTTCATCTCCAGAATCACCATTCTGTGATTCTGTATGTTGTTGACTGGCACCTGCAGAAATATGATAGGATTCTATAATGCCATAAAATGGTTTAGGTTGGAAGAGACCTTCAAGGTTCACCTTAGAGCTTTTCCTCTTTCACAAGTGCTGTGAAATATTAAATAAACAGAAAAGTAAGAATAGTTGCCAAATGGAAGGAAAGGTTAAAGGGTGAGTGGTGTCCATCCCCTTTCCAGAGCTTTTCTCTTTATGTAAGTGACCTGAGCAACTCCTCTTGTGACATTAAAAGGACTTTGGCTGCTGAATTTATGCAGCTAAATTTAGATGTCAGCAGTGAACCTTTCTGCATCTGACAAAGTCATCCTGAAGATCCTTTGGCAGTTAATGCGAGTCAATACCAGCTGTGAAATTTAGGTCAATATGGAGTTGATTATTTATTCAAATGATCCCCACCCTAAAAACCCTAAAAATCTTTGGCTGTATTGATTTGATCTGTAATTACTGTAATAGGAGCCTGGGAGTAGTTAAACTCAGATGGAGGAGCTTATACCTTAAATTAGCTAGGATGAATGTCATCTTCAGAAGGGTACCCTTCCCATTAGAGTGTTTCTATTGCCTCTTTGAGGTGGTTATGTGAATACAATACAGGAACCCTCATCTCTGCTTTGTATCTGCAGCACAGCACATAATGGACATCTGGTTTCAAAATATTATCTGAACAATCTTATTATGAGCAGTTTAAAAATTAGCATAAGCAAAAATATGTTTTTGTCTGTATTTGGCTGCTTTGTGTCTGATCATGGTCTATTTTAACACCTTGTTTTGTTGCAGTAAAGTATAATTAAAACAGTGTTTCTAAGGCTTTCACCTGTACTAAAAATAATTACAAAAAAAAGAAAAGAAGTTGCTATCAGTTATGTCTTCAGTAATAATAATGACAAACCAGTTTTTCATCTCTTTCCTCACCCTGGATAACAAGTCTAAATAGATTTTCTTACACTGCATGTGTACACAAACATAGTCACTGAGGAAGCAGAGGTAGAATAAACATAAACACTACAAAAGCCTACTGATGTATTTCATAGTGATGCTTCCTACAAACACACAGAGCTGTTTCATAGGTGGTGAGTGCAAAACTACAATCTATGTAACCTCAGAAGTGCAAACTGCTGATCTTGGAGGTGCTACCCTGCTGCTGCTGCTGCTGTCTTTCTTAAGAAGTTTCTTTTACAGTAATCGGAGAGAAATGGACTCTTTCATCAAAAATTGCCTTTTTAAAAATTCCATTTACACTCTACATGAATAGTGTAAACATTTTATGGTTTAGATCTACATGTTTTTGATCTCTGATTAGAGATCTACAAGTTATAATGAGTTGTTCCTAGTCACAGGAAGTGCCTAAGGTTTTCATTTTTCATTTTATGGAAAAATGGGAAACAATACAATTTCTCAACTATATGCTGTTCTACAAAGTGCACCAGTGTCATGCTTTGTCTTCTATTCTTTGTCCATTTTGCAGAAAAATATATTTTTAAAACTAAATGCACTCTTCTCCAGGTATGGGTACTGCTGGCATTAAAGAAAACACAAAATTTACTCTTTTCCTTGCTACAGCAGGTTGTATGCTGTATTTTCTTGATGAATTTATTTTTCCTGTATTCTCAGTCATAGAACCACAGAACCTTGGAAAAGTTTGGGTTGGAAGGGACCTTAAAGATTATCTCATTCCAGCCTCTCTGCCATGAGCAGGGAATCTTTCCCTAGACCAGGTTTTTCACAACCCCTTCCAACTTGGTTTTGAACATCTCCGTGGATGAGGAGTCCACAACCTTTGTGGGTAATCTGTCCCAGTCTTCTCATCCCTTCCAATTCCACAATTACCTTAGACTGGAATCAGTGAAAATTCACTTTTCTGAGCTTCATCTGCCTCATTGTTGACTGTGCCTTTTGGGAGCAGCCACCCTTTCTTCAGTGACAACTCTGCACCAGAAATTCTCTGGGGATCCTGTGAATACTCACCAGCTGTTCTTGGTTTTACAGAGCCTGTGGTCACCCTGGGAAGAGGAATGGATTCTCAAGGCATTGCACATTCAGGCCCCAAGTCCGTGTCTGCATTACTGGTCATGTCATACTAAACCTGCTGTAACCAACAAGCACTAATTGTATGAAAGAAAAGCTAAGTTTTATACTGTGTGTTGGTATCATTGTGAATAATTTTGCCTATTTTTCCCCCCATCATCATAGGCATATTACAGATTTTAATTATGTCCCCTGGATCTGGGGGATTCTATTTCTTTGCCTCCAGATTTGCTATACAAAGTGCTGTAAGATATGTAGTTGTTAATTCATTTCTATTGTTTGTGTTTTTAACATGCTCCTGATCTCCAATTCTGCTCATTTAAAACTGTGAAAGTCAAGATGTTTGTATGGTTTGTTCTTCTTTTTTTTTTTCTCTCTCTTTTTTTTTTACTCTTTGTGTACATTTAAAAATTAATTTAGCTCAGATTCCCCTACTGTGCACTGCTGCTTTAGAATTTGCTCTGCTGGATCTGAGCTAAGCACTTCCACAATTACATGTGCCATTTACAACACATCAATTAGATGCTTATTTGATCCCGCTGTATGCGCAGAACACCATATTTATTCATGAGAAACATCACTGAAAGAGCAGAACAAATAAACAAAATATACTATTATGATTTTTTGGTGGCCTTTAAAAAAACCAAGCAAGACATCTCATGAAAAATGCCAAATCTTGCTTTAGACTTCATTTAATAGGTTTCAGTGTAACTAACATTTGTGATTTTGTTCCATTTTCATCCATAATGTTTTCTCCTGACATGATTGAAAGTGCCATTTAAATTCATCTTTAAATGTGTTGTGTATTATAAATGCAGTTGTCCTCCAGTAAATAAAACATTTCAGAAATGGTTTTAATTAAAATGCCATAAGAATTATTGAAGAGAATTTAACAAAGATATATATTTTTTACTCTTTCGGAAAAGTAAAATCTTTTGACAAAAATATTTCTTACCAGGAAAAAAAAAAAATTATCTCTATATGTTATGGGGCTTTGGGTACCGTGAAGTTTTAGAAAAGAATAACAAACATTAAACTGGTTCTTACCTGCACTGATTTCAGTTACATGCTCTCTTTCCAAAGAGCTGACAGAGTCCTTCATCAGTAAAGCTTGAGCACAGAAAATGCTCAGAAATCTTGCAGGTGCTTAGGCTCATTCAGGGTCAAAACTGTGAAACTTCTTAAATCAGCACAGTCAGGTTTGGAGAAGAAACGCAAGTCACAGTTTCTGGTGGCTTTTCTTCAGTTATATGAAATCTGCCTAACTAGATTGGTGTGTGTTATATTAAATATTCATTAATTACTATTAAGAAAAGCTAATCAATAGAATGATACTCTTTTTCTCCAGCCAAGCTTCGTGCTGGCATGAAATTAGAAATTTTGACACCTTTAGCTTTACCTTACTATGGAGAGCTTACTTCTGAAATAGAACTCTCCTCTCCACCACAAACTGCAGACTCCCTCCATCAGCACATTTGGCAAATCCTGCAGAGATGAAAATAATTTTTGTCTAGTTAGTGAGAGCTGAAACCTACCCAGCTCGTAGCTGACTGCAAGCAAATATTTTGAGAGCTTTGAGCTGCATTTGAACAAGGGATCCAGGACAAACAATCCTTGCCCAGTCACTAATCCCATTCATTAGGAGCTCAGTGATTACCTCATTAGTATGATTGAGCTTTCCCTGAGCCAGCTCACACAGCAGATGATTTGGCACCGATGACCCAAGTAAAGAATTTCTCTGCTCAAACTACAGAGGTTGCCTGGCTTCAGTCATGTGGCAACAAAGACAGGCTGTTGTGTATTAAAGACTTAGTTAAAATGGTAAATGTCATTAAAAAAAGTAATTAATGAGGTAATTATAAAGCAGTATATTTATGCTAAATCATAGAATTAGAAAATAGCTTGTTTTGGCAGGGAATTTCAGGGATTGTGTAGTCCAAGTCCCTGCCACAGAGACCTTCCTCTATACCAGGTAGCTCCAAGCCCTGTCCCAACCTGGCTTTGAACACTTCCAGAGATGGGGTAGTCACAGCTTCTCTGAAAAAACTGTGCCAGGGCCTCACACCCTCACTATAAACAATTTGTTCCTTATGTCTAATCTAAACCTACCCTCTCTCAGTTTAAAACTATTACCTCTTGTCCTGTCACTGCACACCCCGGTGAAAAGAATCTGTCTTTTTAATAAGCTCCCTTCATATATTGAAATGGTGAAATGAGGTCTGTGCAGTGCCTTCTCCTCTCCAGGCCGAGCAGTGGAACACCAGCAGCAGTCAGAGGAGAGGAGTGAGAATGTGTGAGAGGAACAGCTCCACCGACACCCAGTGCAGAAGGAGAGGCAGGAGCTACTCCAGGTCCTGGAGCAGAGATTCCCGTGCAGCCCATGGGGAGGCAGCCAAGCCCCTGCAGCTCATGCCAGGACCTGTGACCCTGTGGGGAGAGGAGCCCATGCTGGAGCAGGTTTGATTATCCCCACAAGCACCCCAGAAGGGTTCAGCCTGTTCCTGAAGGACTGCCCCCTGTGGAAGGGACCACATTGGAGCAGTTTGTGACAAGTGCAGTCCATGGGAAGGACTCTCCCTGGAGAAGTTCCTGGAAAACTGTCTCATGTGGAGAGAACCCCACACTGGAGCAGGGAGGAGGGTGAGGAGTCCTCCCCCTGAGGAAGAAGAACCAGCAAAGATGGGTGATGAAGTGACTGCAAGCCCCATTCCTTGTCCCTCTGAGAGGTGTCCCACTGAGGGGGAGCAGACAGAGAACTGAGGAGTGAAGTCAAAAACTCAGGGAGAAAAATGGGGGAAAGGTGTTTTAATATTAGGGTTTATTTTTCATCATCTTACTCTGATTTCATTGGTAACAGATCAGACTAATTTCCCCAGGCTGAGTGCTGTCCATGACAGTTACTGCTGAGTGATCTCTCACCTGATGATGTGCAGGACCTTGCTCTTGGCCTTGTTTAGCTCCACACAGTTCACATTTCCCAAGCCTGCCAAAGTCCTCCTGCTCAGCATCCTTTCCTTGTAGTGTATCCACTTCACAAACCTGCAGAAGGCTGCACTCAGTCCTGTTGTCTGTGTCATTTATGATGATATTAAATCATGCTGGCTCCAATATGGACACAACTTGTTACCAATCTCCATTTGGACAATGAGCCAGTGACTGCAAACTTTGTTGCAGCTGCAAGTGAAGATTTGTTTTCTATTTCTTTAGTCACTTCATGGGTACATTTTCCTTTGCCCTCCTCATGGAAAATATATCTAACAATGCCACGAAGCAGCTGCTTTTGTTACTGATGTTTTGGGAGAAAATAGAGGTGCAGTTTCTTCTTCTTTACAATATCTCTGGCAGAGACACAGAGCTCAAAGATTTCCAACATCAGGCAGTTCAATTTGGCAGATCCTGCAAACCACCATGGTGTAGAGGGTTAATTGGTAACAAATAGGTGAGAATAGGATATGACAAGGGAAAATTCTAATAAAACCTCTTTGCAAAGGCATTATGTGGAGTGAGAGCATGCTGGCAACAGCGGAAGAGAAGTTAAAAAGATCCTGACAAAATCAATTAAAAAGAGGTACATCAGAGCCATAGTGAGCTAAGTACCCAGTTCAATTATTAAGTTGTCAGGTCCTCTTAGTCTGGAGTGGAATAGGAAGCAGTTTTTTCTCTGATGCCTTAAGTACAAATGTGAACAAGAGAAAAGAAACCTGTTTGTGTGCTTTGTGCTGCTGCTGGAAAGCCATGCCAAAGCCAGGGAAATTTCTCATATCTGAGACCCTTAAAAATGACTCTTTGCCAAAACTGAGTCCACAAAAGGAGATAGATCTCAAAAGTGATAGTGTTGCACATACCATTGACTCTTCAACAATTTCTTGATCTTTTCTCCCCTTTTATGACACATGAAAAATTTTACTGTATATACGATTCCAGGAGTTAGACTTTGATGATCCTTGTAGGTCCCTTCCAAATCAGGGAATTTTATGATTCTATGAAATCTGCTGTGCTGGGAAAACAGCTGCTTGCATTAAACAGGAAGAAGGCTTGAGGAGCCCTCTATGCCTTCATCAGCACAAGGTAGGACATGAGGACAATTCTACTTCCTCAGCTCAATAATGCACATCACTCAATATTCTATCTCCAGAAAAACAAGTAAATAGGCAGAAAAAGTACCTTTAATCTTTTCTCCATAATAATCTCACAGGCTTCAATTGTAATTTTTCCATTCGGGATTTCCTGGTGATGGTGTGGCTTGTAAACAAGTTTCAAAGGTCAACTACCAACATGGAAAAAAAAAAATCCAGAAATTCTAGGGTTTGGTTTTGTTGTTTTTTCTTTTTTTATCATTTAATTTGGCTCCTACCACTATAATTTCATATGAATTTTTTCCTTCCATTGACAAAAGGTGTTGACAGTCTGTCTCAATATACCCTTTCCACATCATCATAATTTCATAGCCTGTTAAACAGACGATATAAGCCTCAAAGAGAGAAGATTTAGATTAGATATTAGGAAGAAATTATTTTTATAAGGGTGGTGAGACCCTGGCACAGGCTGCCCAAAGAAGCTGTGGCTGCCCCATCCCTGGAAGTGTCCAAGGCGAGGTTGGAGTAATATGGTCTGGTGGAAGATGTTCCTGCCCACAGCAGGAGGTTGGAAAAAAATTATCTTTAAGATTCCTTCCAACCCAGACCACTCTCTGATTCTATGATATGCTGGCTTTTAGACAGCCCCATTCAGCTGAAAAGAGTTTGGTGTTTATCCTAAGCTGTTTTGTGCTAGCAAGGGGACCTGTTATCTCCTCTGCATGGTGCACATTGGTCCAAAGACAACTGAACTTATTGGACATGTCAAGCATTTTATTTTGCTCCTTCATCTATTTTGATAATTTCTTAGGCAAAAAACAGAGAAAGCCACAAAACTGAAAATGCAGTGATTGACACATTTCTACACTTTAGCATTCCGCGCCTCTAAGAGAGGATGGAGTGAAAGCGAAGAACGATGGAGCAGGTCAGCAGATCACTTTCTAACAACTTATTAATCTGCAGTTCTCTTAGTCCAAGGGGACTTGAAACACTGAAAGTGGCTGCAATTCATCCATTTAGTTTAAGTGTGTTAACCCACATAATGAGGTGCAGTCTCTTCCAAGGCAGCAGCTCAGAGCATATTAATGATCCCTCACATGGAGTCTGGGCTGTGCTTCTCATGTGCTCACTCATTACAGGCTTCCACACTATGGAACTGAGCTGAACCTAATTAGACCATGAAGAAATATGGTTGTAATTGGTCTGGGACAGCTCAGTAATGTGTAATAAAGAAGTTTAATGGGCTTCTTCTTTGTTTTACTGGTTCTAGAATTTATCGTTTGCTTTGGACATGGGGCCAACTCCACCTCACCTTGCCATGGAAAGCAGATGAATAAAAATATGATGATGATTAGTAATTTGGTTGTTGACTCTACACAGCAATGGCAGAAAGTGCTGAGTTTCAAATAAAAGACAGGGGTTCCTGATCCTTGGATGTTGTCAGTAACTGGAATATCAGGTTTAAGAGCATCAGATAGCATTTAGAAAATGAAGTAGGTCATTGTTGCTTTGTATTCTTTGTTTCAGTGTAACAGAGTTATGACCAATGCAAAAATCTCTAACCATCATAATTAGAAATTGTAGATATA
>CM031858.1:150759074-150798704 GCA_018697195.1 Certhia americana | reverse complement strand
GGCTGGATGGTGGGAGGAGAGGCTGCAGGACTTCAGCCAAGGCTGGACGGTGGGAGGAGAGGCTGCAGAACCCCAGCCATGGACGGTGGGAGGAGAGGCTGCAGGACCCCAGCCATGGATGGTGGGAGGAGAGGCTGCAGGACCCCAGCCATGGACGGTGGGAGGAAAGACCACCGGGACCCAGCCAAGGCTGGACGGTGGGAGGAGAGGCTGCAGGACCCCAGCCAAGGCTGGACGGTCAGGAGGAGAGGCTGCAGAGCCCTAGGCAAGGCTGGACGGTCAGGAGGAGAGGCTGCAGAGCCCTAGGCAAGGCTGGACGGTGGGAGGAAAGACCACAGGGACCCAGCCAAGGGTGGACGGTGGAAGGAGAGGCTTCTGGGCCCTGGCCAAGGCCAGCTGGTTGAAGAAGAAGCTGCAGGACTTCAGCCAAGGCTGGACGGTGGGAGGAGAGGCTGCAGGACCCCAGCCAAGGCCGGCCAGGCTGCAGCTCTTGACATCTTGGCAACATGAGCCCTGCCCCATCTGAGCCCAGCTGAGCCAGGGTCCACTGAGCCCTGGGAACAACCACAGCCCATGCAGCCCAGAGAGGGCTGGGCCAGGCTCCAGTGGCTCCCAGGCAGGAAAAAGCGGAGCTGGTAAGATCTTAGCTACCCCCCATTCAGTGGCAGGCCTGCAGCCATGCAGAGAGTTCAATTCCACAGTTGGAACTGAACACAGCAGGGACCCCTTGAGATCCTGGCATGGTCCCCAGTGTGGCCTGAAAGACTACACTGAAATTGCTTGGGCTACCACCCAGCAGAGATCACATGGCCATCAGTAGGGCCCGAGTGAGGCATTAGCTCTTTCAATGCACAGAAGAGACCTCCAGGCCTCATCCTCTCCCAAGGAAGAGAAAAGGATACAGTGAAGACACGTAAAGAACCAAAATGAAGGCACTAAGGTCAGTCAAGAAGGAGTAATATCCCAGATGGAGGAAGATAAGGAGATGCCTTATTTTTAGGCTGAAATTCTCTTGGAAGCTATGGTGATGGACTATAATATATTGAAAATATTCCCTTTAAACCATAGAGACGTGTGGGGGAGATGGAGAGTTCAAGTTGTAGACCTGAGTAAAGGAATTCAGTGTTAACATGAGCAAATGTTGAAGTGACTGTCCCATGAGAAATTTGAAAAGAGGGAAATGAGTGATGAAGATCTCTTTTGCCCCTAGAGAACATGAAGAGAACCTTTGCTTTTGAACTTTCCATTCTTAAAAATTCCCGTATGTTGTCATGGCCCAGAAGCACAGCTGTGAAAAGGCCATGAAACTGGGAGGAAATTTCACAAATGCAGATGTTCTGGATGGCTGCTGTTCGTGGAGAATTTTCCATAGCAGCAAGGGATGCTCCTCTCCCTATGTGAACTGAAGAAAGACTATTCTAGAAGTGGAAAACTGACTGAGAATTCTGGGTGTTGTTTCTGTACGTTGTCGGTGAGAAGCAAAGAAGGTGTGGAGGAAGGGTGCTCTGAAGGTTTTATTCTGATTTATATTATTCTTCTTTTAGTTCTGTTAATAAATCTTCTTTATACCTTTCAAAGTTTAAGCCTGCTTTGCTCGTGGTTGGGAAATTTCAGATTGGCGAACCAAAACCACTACATTCCCCCTCCAGCTTTTGCATTAAATGTGGCTCCAGGACAGATCCCCTGAGAAGACTGGGACTGACAGATTTGTCAGAAAGATTTTAACCAAGAGACAGAGAAGCAGAAAACAGAACTGAAAACTGTGTTTAACAGACACACATATTTATAGGGTTTTCCAGGATTGCTTTCAGCAGTTTAATGTCATATGGGAGGAAATTCACAATTTAAGAAATAGTCCTGAGCAAGGCTTTCTTCATGGGAGCCTGAAGGAGGTTTCAGCAAGTCAATGGCATTGTCCAAGAAAGAATAGGTCGGAAGATTATTTGAGTTCAACACTTCCCAGGGAAGCTGTGGATGTCCCATCCCTGGAAGTGTTCAAAGGTGGTTGGATGTGGCTTGGAACAACCTGGTGTAGTAGAAGGTGTCCCTGCTCATAGTAGGGACATTGAAACATAATGATCTTTAAGATTCCTTTCAACCCAGGCAATTCCATGGTTCTGTGATTCTGTAAGTTAATGAATTTCACTTCAATTCAACAAGAATTTATATTTAGTGGTGTCACCTGGGTGAGTTCACCACAAATACCTGTGCCACATAAGCACTCCATCCCATATCTTTCCAACCAGATGAAGGAAATTATTAATTTTCAGTCGAATTTTTAGAGGCAGCCCCAAGGTGTAATCTACTCCCACATCTCACTCATGTGCACCTCCAGGTTGCTGAGAGCTTTGGTGGTTTTTTGTTTCTTTTTTTTTTTTTAATAATATCCAATCTAAACCTTCCCTGAAGGAAAAAAGAAACTACTTAATCCAGTCACTGGCTAAATAAATATGTGGTCACATCCAGTAGTTCTGTGTGAGCACAGGTCAGGGAATCCATGCACAGCTCAAGGAGAAAGAGGGAAAAAATACCATTTCTTCACAAATATTCCCTTTCTTTCCCCAAACAATTCTACCATTACTAATGAAATTCTATTAACCTACTTTGCCCCCCCTCTTTTCTACAGAGATTTCTGTAGTTATTTATCTCTCTCCATCACATAGACTGGAAACTTAGATAAATTGCTCGGACTAATTTGTACATCACTTGAGGCAGATGAGATAAATCATTTAAAAAGCATCTAGTGTCTCACAATAAAAATTCACTAAACCTTCAAGAGGCTAAATATACTTTGGGCAACCTGGTCTAGTGGGAAGTGTCCCTGCCCATGGCCATAGGGTTGAAACTGGATGAATTTTATGTCTCTTCTTACCTAAAGTCTGTGATTAAAAGATCCATATGTCAAAATTTCCATGGCTAACTAAACTTGATTGTCTAAGGGTATGTTTGCAGCTTGAGGCTGTTGTTCAGTGTCTTTGCCCAAAGTTTCTGTGTGAGCTTGGAGAATTCACTGTCTGGTCACCCAGAGCATGGACTCAGACTTTCACTTTCCTTGTCCTATCTGGCAAATTTCCTATTGCAATGACCAAACACTGGGTTGGAAAGTGTGGGGATACAGCACTGGCATGGGACTGAAATCAGTTCTGCTTTTCCAAGAATCATTGTTTGTGTAAGAAGAGACCTAAAAGATCACCCAGTTCCACCCCCTTGTCATGGGCAGGGACACCTTTCATTAGTCCAGGCTGCTCCAAGCCCCATCCAACCTGGCCTTGGACACCTTCCAGGGCTGGAGCAGCCACAACTTCTCTGGGCTGTAACCTGTAAGAGTCTCACCATCCTCACAGTAAATATCTAATTTTAAGCTACTCTCTTTCAATTGGAACCCATTCCCCCTTGTCCTGTCACTATGTGCCCTTGTAAATAGTCTTGCCAGACTGGATTGAATCAAACTGGGTTTCCAGTTCTATTCCAAATTAATAAAATACAAAGTTGACAACATTTCTAGTGGGTTATGGAACCCACAGTCTAAAGAATATCTGTGACTGGAAGTACTTGTGGTTTGGTGCAGCTCTCCTGGTTATCCACCAGCATTGATCATGTGAATATCTGCTGCTATCAGCAGTGATTGGAAAAACCAGGATCTACATAACTCCCTCCTGGACCAATTCATTTGCTTTCTCATTTTTTTGCTTGACATTATGTATGAACACTAACGCATATTTAAAGGGTACAATTCCCTGAATGTACCAAACAAAGCAGCAAAACCTCTAATTTTGAATTTCCCTGGAGCTGGAGAGAAAAAGGGTTTGTCGGAACTAATAATGGGTGAATCCCAAAATGGGCTGTGAAGAGAAATTGTCTAATCCTAGTCATTTCCCTTGGTAGCCAGCTCCACTTTTGCTGGGAGATTCTGCCTGGAAAAATTGTGTTCAATAACATGTTTTGTCTATATGGACCTATTTCAGTACAGTTCCACTCCTGGAGACCCATCTGAAGAATTGCAGCCCCACATGTCAGCCATTACATAGGCAAGTAAGCAAATGTTAATTTTGGCTGTGATATGGTCTCTATTTTACTTTAATTGGAGGAAATCCCCAAATAGATCAGTTAGGAAGCATTTGCTTACAGTGGTGGCTGGAGGTTTTTAACAGAAAGGGCTTTAGTTACAAATAATAAATTATCCCAATAATAAAGAACTGAATAGCAACATCAGGGAACAAGGAATTATACAGTGAGTCTTCCCAAAGCAAATCGCTTCCCATCGCTGTGCAAGATGCATTAGCATGTGTAACATAACATTAAGAAACAGTTTATTTCTTTTAGGGAAAAGACCTCATCCATCAGAGAAAACATCTGTCTTCCCACATGATTTAGTTCTGCGGGTCATGATTTAGTTCATCTGGGTCTCCCCAGTGTAACACACCACTGAGGTAACAATTAATGACTTAGTCTCACCCTGCTAAGAGCTATTACTGCTTGCTCTGTATTCCCACAGTGCCTTCCCTTTCCTGGAAGGTACACATAGCCACTGCTGTTCAAGAAGTGCCTGTGCAGAACCCTTAGGGTTTAGACAGAAACTCTTTTTGGGACAGAGAAAATATGTCCTTAATTGAGTAGCTGGGACTGCCTGGATGCTGCAGTAGTTAAGTCTCAGACGACAAGTCTGGCTCCACCTTTCCAAAAATGTGTTTTAAAACTCACAAAATCATCAAGTCATAGAGTTGTTTTGATTGGAAAAGACTTTTAGGATCCTGTAGGCAGATGTTCCCACTAAAATATGTCCCAAAGTGCCACATTTTTTAAATGTTTTTTAAATCCATATAAACATGGTGACTCCACCACTCCCTGATTCCCTCATCCACAAATATAATTTGCAAAGATATTAAACAAGACTGGCCCTAATTCTCATCCCTGGAACACCACTGATGTCTGGCCCCAGCTGGATTTAACTCTATTCCCTACCACTCTGCCAGCCTGGCCACTCAGCCTGGCTTATACCAAACTAAGAGAACACCCACTCAAGCCCTGAGCAAACAGTTTATCCATGACAATGTCGGGACAAATGGGAACAAAATCTTGACTAAAATCCACGTAGACATCTCCAGCCTTTCCCTCATCCCTGAAGTCACTTTGTTTATAAAATGGGATCAGGTTGGTGAAGCAGATCCTGCCTTTCACAGCCCCATGTCCCCTGGTCCCCTGGAGGTTCTGCACAAGCCATGGGGTGCTCCAGGTGATCTTCTCCACGATGTACTCCAACACTGAGGTCAGATTGACAGGCTGTAAAACAACTCCTGTGAGGCAAAATCTTCCACATTCCAGCATTTTGCCTTCAGGCTAATGCCATAATTATGTGAAAACCACACTGTATCCCAAAGGATAAATTTTTATACGCAGAGCTAACATTTTTATTCATTTATTTCACTTGCAAAAAAAAAAATAAAAAAAGCAAAACCCACAACACTGCTTTTTATCTATTGTATATTCAGTATTGTGGTTAAGGCACATGGCTTGCATGAAGTCTGGGTAAGGATAGCTCCTCATGAAATGTAAAGTAATGCAGTATAAAAACTGAAACAGTCAGCTTTCTTGTGATATTTACTGAATTTTACATGCGCTGAATGCGATATCTGTGCTCTAGTTTCAACAATCTATTTTGTAGTTTCTAAAATATATAGATTAGATTTGTGCCCATTAAAATAACATTATATAGACATAAGGTGGTTCAGCTAGACAGTTAAATCCAGTTCCAACCTGAAGGTTAGATTTGCAATTTAAACAGAAGGCGAGAATTACAGAGAGTTAAAAAAAAATTCCTTCAAGTCATGAAATGCTCTTGCATTTGCTTTGCCTTAATTCCCCTTTCTTGAAGAGGAAGCTCATTCTTTTACCTCACTGCAGACAGCAGAGGATGAATACATAAAGGTCATTAAATAGTCAAATAATGGACAACAAAAAACTGTTCTGAAGTGACAAAGATTTGGTAGAGACAAAGATAGCACTAGTAAATAATTGCTTCTGAAATAATCTCATCTTTTTAAAAAGTCGCATGGATTATTGATAGCTGTTTTCAAAAAGAGTGTATTTTCATTGAGTAAAATATGGTAGTTATGGAATTATTAATCACTATATAAGTTCCTTAAGGAAAACAAAACTTTAGCTGTTGTTATCTCAGCTTCTCTAGAGCATAGTAGAAGCAAGACCAAAGACAGATATCAGAACTTCTTTTCACATAAACCACTTTTTTTCTTTCTCTATGACACTAATTTTGTTCATTTACAGTTTTAATTATAAGACGTTTAACTGAATATTATTTTTTTATTAGCCATGCTTGTTTGTTGGGTATTTTATTTAGCATTAAAAGGTAACATTTTGTATTCATGAACATTGTACTGTGAAATATTGGTTTAAAATACCTGAAAGCATACCTTGACTTCTCTTGATTTTTCTTCATTGAGGGCTTTTTTCCCCCTTTTGATCTGTGCTGTTTCATCTGTAATGTCTGTAACACATACAGCAACAAGCAGTCCTGTTGTTTCTTTCCTACTGAAAACCACTCTGGATTATCCCCTTTCACTGAGATTTCCTTTCTGAACTCTTTCTGCTCTCTATGTCAAACACAGGCACTTCAAACAATGATAGTGCGAGAGATATTTTATGTGCTTCAAGAGCCTGATGTGATCTATAAACCTATTTCCCTGCCAAGCATGCTGGCTTTGTTACTCACGAAACACTGGGATGCTGAACATTTGACATTTTTATGTGCTGGTAATTGTTTCTCCCTTTTTATGCCAAGGCTCAATGCCTAAAAATAATAATTGGAAATATGGAGTAGTTGTGCATCTTCTCCTCTCCCCATTTTTGCTCCATTTCTACTGCTGAGTCTGCAAAATCAAAGTATTGCAAACAGGTCACTCTGCTGAAGGCAGTTGGAATATTTCAGGAGATATGAGCAGCAAAAAAACCTGAACACTTCCATTTTCTGATCTGGGGTCTCTGCAAAACATGGGACAAACCAAACTCCTTTTCTTACATATCTTCTCTCTTCTGCACTTCCCACCTGCCACTCTCCCAGAGAAAGTCAGAGGGCATAAAGCTGTCAGCTACCAAGTAACATGAGAACCTGAGGTGGGAGGGAACTTTCTAAAAGAAGAAGCTGAAATCCCTGAGTTTCTCCAGAAGATCAAACAAACCAGTTGAACTCATGCAATTAAGTCACTGAAGCTCATACGGATAGAAATACCAAGGTCTTCTGCAGAGTACAATTTGGTCCCTCATAAAAGAACTAAAATGGGCTCTTCTGCTCTCTTTTGGAAGTGCACAATCCATCCATCTCCATATGAACTGAGCGTTTAGGTTCTCATATTTAACAGGCAGTAGACTCTGTTGCCAGTAGAGTCAATGGAAACAAGGATGGGACTCATCCCAATAAACATGACCATGTTGTTTTTAAGCTGTTTCTCCTGCTGCTGTATGAATTTTGTCCCCTTAGGTTGGGACAAACCCACACTGCAGGCACCCACCTTAAAACACAGCACTGAGGATTTGTCTGCTTTGAATGGGTGCAGGTTTTATCTGCCTGGGGCTTAATGAATTGCCTCTTGTCTCTTGCTACGGCTTGACATTCATCTGCATCACTACTGACACTCTCAAAATGATGCTAAAACCAGAAAATGCAGAGAGATGTGAAGATTTATTTGTTTGTATGCAGACTTTGACAGCAAAAAACTCAGGTTTGATTCTCAATGAAAACAAGTTGAGGATTATATCAAATTCACCTGTCCTCCCATAGTCACTTTTTCATCCATCCTTCCTTGCTGTATTTGAGCAGGACAGTCCTCAGAGCTGAAGTTTCCTTTTAGGGAGTGCATCTGCAACCTGTAGCTCAACAAGGCTCTGCTGTCAGGGGACAGTGCCAGCTGCTGCCATCAGAACAGCAAAAAGCTGTAGAGGCAAATGGGGGAGCTCTTCTGTGTCTGCTACCAGGAATAGAAAAGTAGAGGGAAATAAGCAGAGACAGATGGTGGGAACAACAGACAGCGTAAGTAGCATTAATCTAACATGATCCAACAGTATAAAAATTAGGTTTCTAACTTAAACAAGTTCTTTAGTACACAGCTGAAACCTGCTGGAGCCTTAAGGAGGTGAATCTTTTCACTTTAATACAGATATGGAAATTACACGTACTACAATAAGAACTTATCTAAAATTCTGTCTCTAATCTGATCCCACTCTAGTGGATCTCAGTGCCTTTTGCAAATGGAAGGCACCAAAAAGCTGTGTGGTTTTAGAGTGTTCTACAGGGCAGTTATGAACCTCAAATGTCTGAGATTAAGAAAAAAAAAATACTTTAAATGCAGGAGGTTTCTAATATGATATGCTGGCATGTTAGCCAACATGATTATTTTATTAGATACAAGCTGTTTAATAATCCATAGGGGATTTTTTTTTTTCTTTAAGAAAAATGTGGTATTTCCCTACTGCTCATTTAAGAAAAGCTTTTAAAATTTTCATTATGAAAAACCTCCAAAAATTGCCACTGATTTTTTCCCTTCTCTGCCTTTATACAACTTGTAAATCAGATGTGATAATAACTTCTGAGGAGCTGGAAAGAGCATATTTATCTCCCTGGGAAAGTTATGAAGATGACAGCTCAGTGCTTCAGCAGTGTCAGAGCTGTTACATTTCCATTCATTAACTTTCCCTTTTCTATATAAAACCACATAATTGGGACTTCCCTTAGTGGAAACATTTAGTGCATCTTTAATGGGCGACTAAGGATCACAGCACTTTATGCCTGAATCTAAGAGTTATTGAGATCTTCCTGAGAGCTGCCAAATGTTGCATGTTCCCATAGGCTCAGCATCTTTCAGGATTGGACTCTTGTCATATTTGTAGTGTTAATAATGTCAAATCCCCTGTAGTATTTTTCTAATCTATTTACAAAAATGTCTCATGCCGAGCATCTCCAAAATTATCTTTTCTTTTTTTTTTTTTTTTTTTAAGTATGTTTTCTCCAAGCCTGAAGTTATTATAGTAATGTGATTTTTTTCCCCCCTTCTTCCAGATGAATTTTCTGGTTAAAATGAGTGAGAGAAATAAGTGTTAATTCCAATTGCTGATGGGAAGGTTGAGAGTGAAAAGTATAATCTGAAGCAGACAAAGAAAAGCTTCATCATGGTGGCCTTGATCCACCATTATACATAAAGCAAATACTTTGCTAAGGAATTCTGGATTTGTGAGATTTCCAGTTTCACACTTGTGAGGTAATTGGTTAATTTAAAGCTCATCTGACCATCAGCCTTCAAGAGAGAAGAATTGATCAGCATTAGAGAACAACTCAATAGAACTTTTGAGTTTTGGGTTCATTCTGCCATGGGCTTCATGCACAATTCAGAGTTCAGTACCCACAAAATGAAGAACACACAAAGAATAAAATAAGAAACATACAAGGAATAGGTATCTTGGAAGAAGTTACTTACCAGGGAGTCATAGAATTTCCTAAATTCATGGAATGACAGAATAAGCTCATTTCCAAGGAAACACCAGGGATCTTTAAATCCAAGTCCTTGCCTTGACCACAACTGAACCTGCCAGACAAAAACCCCAAGCAGTAAAACACAATTTATCTTAGAGAGAAAGCCACTGTCAGATTTCCCATGGTTCTTTTCCTAATAAACTTTACCTCCCTTAAAGGCTAAATTGAATCCCAGAACCATCTTCCTCTTCACCTGATCCTGCTGTGTTGGGAAGATGAAACAGGAAAGCCTTATAAAGATGGTTGCCTGGCAAAAGACTTTGAGAATATGGAAAACACAAGTGAGATTGAAATGAAAGCAAGCTTTGGCATACCAAGCCATAATTACTGAACAACTGGAAAACAATGGTATGACTGGCTGAAGATAATCCCCTTTTGATTAGACAATACCCTCTGCTTGCAGACAGGTCCAAGGGTCAGAGCAGACCCTACTAGCTTGGAAGAAGGGGTCCAAAGGGTAATTTTTAGGGTTTAAAATGTAACACAGTATGGTAATGTAAACATTCCTACAGGCTGTATGGATTTGTAGGATTTGTATCTTGTACTAGATTGGTTAGTGAGAATTAGAATATTCAGCACAGAAGATTTATTGTATTGTAACAGGAACTTCACTCACTTACTTACTCTCTCACTTAGTCTTGCTCTTACTCATACATTTTCTCTTACTCCCTCTCTTGGGAACTTTGCTCTCTTTGGGGCCTGCTCCGAGGTGCGGCTGGCAGCTCCAAGCAGGGCCCCTGCACCCACGCCCTGTGCAATAAACCCAAGTTCCAAGACCAAGCTTCAGAGATCTACCATCTCCATCCATCCCAACCATCCTACCCCCGGTCAATCCTACACTGCTGCATCCCCAGAGCAAGCTGGGAGTTTTTCATATAATGAAATGTGATATCATGAGGATTGAGAAATAAGTTTTGTGTGTGCTTGACACTTCAGCCCTCAAACTATTACTTAAATTTCCTCCTCCTGCAATAAAATGGGTAGAACTGAAACAAATCCCTCAACAAGCCTTTTGCTAAAAACTGCCATTGCAGTGTAATTGTTTCTTGAGAAAATGGCATTTTTGCAATTGTACTCTCAACTACTGCATAAGCACTGAGAAAGCAGACCTGAAAATACATGTGGTTTTTTTGTACCTAAAATCAATTAACCAAATTCAAACTTCAGTTACTTCAATATGAAATTTTATTTTATGTTTTCCATACCTCCTGCCATTCAGACACATCTCACAGCCCCAGATGTGAGGTATCATTGCTGTGACAAACCACCATGTGGGGCTCTGAGTAACCTGGCCAAGAGGAAGGTGTTCCTTTACCCTTAAAGATGAGATGATCTTTAAGGTCTCTTCCCACCCAAACCATTCTGGGCTTCCATGTTTCTAATTACAGGCCAACACAAGAGTATTGAATGAAACACTAGCACCATGGGTAGCTCAAATTCCTCTAGTCTGAACAGAGAGAGACCTCTTAATTAGTACATTTGGTACCTCTTTAACTACTTAAATACAACAAAATTTTCTTTTAAGACCCCCTCTCTCACTGTATGGAGCAGTGACCAAAAGTGGATGTCTTCATGAAAGTATGGATTTAGTTTTCTTTAAGGTTTTCTGTTGCACTATTCAATGTTTCCCAGAGGTTGATACACTGATCTTGGTGTTTATTTTGCACCTGTTTGTTGATGGAGTGCTTGAAAAGGGGATTAGAAACATCCAGTCACATATTCCCTGGGGTCTTCAAAAGATCAGGGATCTGCTCATGCAAAGAAGTCAAGGAATAGTAAATCCAGAAGCAAGGACTTGTGCCAGGATTGTGAGTCAGGAGGAATCTTGCTGTTCTTAGTTTGTGTGATATTTATTCCATGTTAATTCTAGGATAGTCTCTGATCAGGGACATGGAAGGAAAAGATCTGAATTACTTGAGACAGAAAATGAAGAGTTGTCAACAGGGCCCTGTGAGGCAGTTGCCTGCAATAATTGGTTCAGGATTTGATGACAGTGGCAATTTCTTCAGTCTAATGTCAGGTCCCATGCAGGACATACAATGAAGACTGGAAATTATTTATATGAAAAAATAATCACTGGTTGATTGGTCAGGATTCCACATTTTGGTGATGCTGAGGAGAAACTTTTCACAATACTGATGACATTTGAAATGCTCAGGGGAAAGAAAAGGATAAATGATTATTAATAGCTGTGTCGTCAGTCTTGAGTCTACATGCACCAAGAAGCAATGCCATTTTAGAAATCATGTCTTCTTCAAAGACAGATGTTTTCTGTTGTACTAGTGCTTGGAATTTAATGTTGTTTCTCTTCAAAGATAAGTTTTTAGAAACATAATGGAAAGACTTCAATGGGAGCCAGCTGGGGGATCAGTTTCTTCCCCCAGAAAACCAGTGATAAGAAGAGAAAAAAATGTCCTCAAATTGCAACAGTGGAGGTTCAGATGAGATATTAGTAAAGGAAAAAAAAACACGGAAAGGGTTGTAAACCGTTGGAACAGAGCAAGTGACAATGACAGGTGACAATGGAGTCACCATTCCCAGATGTGTTCAAAAAATGTATGGATGTGGTACTTGAGGACATGGTTTAGTGGTGAAAACCTGGTGGTGCTGGGTTAAAGGTTGGGCTTGATCTTTAAGATCTTTTCCAATCTAAATGATTCTGTGATTCTAGGATTATGGTGGCTCTTTTAGTCACTTTATTTAAACACAACTTTTTGTTCCCCATTGTCCAGTAAGAAATACTCACACAAGAAGGTAACATAATACATATAAAAATGCTTAATTAATATATGAATCAGGTCACTTTAATAACCACTTAATTGCCTTAAATTAAAAAAAAAATACTCTTTAAGAAAGCAATTTAATTAGTGTATCAGAACACTGAATTTTCCTTTATGGGTGTCTAAGCTATTTCTACCTAGGTTGCTCAAAAACTACACAAATATTTTCCACTTTGGGCTTGGTTTGGGTGTTTTTCTGCAACTCATAGATTTTCCTTGAGCTGTGGAAGTAATTCTGTGAAGTGTCTGGGTAGCTGAGCTAATCATGAGTCTTTATTAAAGGCAGGGAGCCTGAAGATTACAGCTCTAGATCTTTCCTTTTCACCTGTGACCTTAATGTGTGGCTTCTTCTGGCTCTTTTTTGTGGTCCAATATTTCTCATTAGACCGAGACTGAAGAATGTAAGATCCATTTGATGTTTCAAAAAGAATTTAGGCAGGGCAAACTGGAAATACCTGTGTCTGGCCAGGGGACCAAATTCACTGGTGCTGTATTTGCAAAGAGGGCAGGAAATCTTTCTTTGCGTGAGGAAAGAAAATAAATTAAAAAGAAAAAAAATTCCTATTGTCTTGTTTATGTCCTGGCAGTCTTATGGGTGCAATGCCATGCTGCTCTCAGTGAGACACCTGACACCAGTGGATGGACTCCCTGGCCATGGCAGGGGGTTGGAATGAGATGAACTTTAAGGTTCTTTCCAACCCAAACCATTCCATGGTTCTGTAATGCAATATGATTTGTAAAACTACCATTTACTTTGGATCTGCCTAAGAAGTTCCTCATACAAACACAGCCCCACGCAAGCACCCTTGGGTCTGCCAAGGTCACAACACACAAAAAGCATCTCCTGAATCCTAAGAAACACTTTTTCTTGTTCCAATTCATTCAGTCAACTTTACTGCATTAAAAGTCCCCCTGCTCTCTGCTGCCTGCACAATGAACCAGGGGGTTGGGAAGCAAAGCAAAATGAATAATATGTAGCTGTTTCATGGGGTTATAATGGAAATTTCAGAGTAATCTGATCAGATCTGTTCCAATATACCCTCAAACCACTTCTGCCATAAGCATGATGGGTGAACACATTGAAATTTGAGCCCAAATTGTGGGACTAATTCTGAGTTTATTGAAATGAACAAGGACAAATGAGGTGCTACTTTCTCTCCCAGCCACACAATCAATTTTAGAAGGACTGCAGCACCTTTATCATGAGTTTTAAGCTGTAAATCACATCAGAGATTCAACTTTTCACTTTTGCTATAGCTACAGTGACTTGACTCCTTGACTCCTTGTGTAGATAATAAAAAGGGAGAGATCATTTGCATTTAAACTTGGTCTGCTACTATTAAAAAGAACAGAATCTATCTGAAATCAGTCTGGCTGCAGGACACTCTTTGGCCTTTTTCTAGGTATGTAGGTATGTTTGCTTTTTTAAAAATTATTTTTATTTTTTAGCATTAATCATTGAACATTTGCTTTTTATTTGCATATTTCTGACCTCACATAACCAGCTCAGCCAAATAAACTGCTTGGAAATACTTTGAATGGCAAGAACATTCTTTAGCCTGGAGGGCAAACCATCCTCTTAGGATGTTAGAGAGAGAGTTTTTAACACCTGAAACCAAGGACATCCTCAGATTCCTGTCTCCCCCTTCTTGAATGATCATTCAACACACTGTGAGTTCTGGGTTATTATGGCTAAAGTTTGCATTGCATTTCCTTCTTGAGAGATTCAGTCTCGCACAAGATAATTCTGATTTAATGAGGAGCTCAGGGTGAGCTCAACAGATTCTGATTTTATGTTAAGGAAAAAGAAAAGTGAAAACACCTAGGAGGTTGTGCAGTACTGGAACAGATCATCCAGAAATTGGTGGGATCTCAGCCATGGAGGATTTTGGGATTTGGCGAGGCAAAATGATAATTGATCTGATCTACTGCTGGGCACATTGTTGTGATGTGCAGGAGGCTGGACTGCAGATCTCTAGAAGTCCAAGCAATACGCAATATTTCCATTGTCATAGGATTCATTTGGCTTGGGATTTGTGCAAGTGAATCAGAGAACAGCCAGTCATAAATCAAAGGGACAGGAAACAGGCACACGGGGTCTTAGAACATCCTGAGAAGGACCTCATAATTCTCGATGCGAATAGAAATGTGTTTTGATCAAAGATTGTATTTGGTTTGACTTTCAGAATAACTAATTTAGAAGAGTGGTTCCCAGATCTCCCAACCTGTTTGGCAGAAGAAGATGGGATACATTTTCCATTTTATTCCAATATTGTGCCTGCTGAACTGAAGGCCCTTTTAGACAGATTTAGTTTAAGTGACTGCAGAAGACATCTAAGAATTTTTCCTCTAAGTGTTGTTAAATCTTCTAAAATATCTTAGACTATTACCATTAAAGAATTCTACAGCAAATATGTGAATTACTAAAATAACTACAGCAAATAGGGTTTCCATCTCTTTACATTAATGTCTTGTTGCTCTTAGCATTACTGGACCATTAAGAAAATGCAGTTAGGGATAATTCCTGAATTTTTTTTTTCTTCCTGAAGGGTCGTCATGGCAGATTAAACAAAAATAAGATTTAAACGTAAATAAAGAAGCTGCTTTAGACAGGCTCTTATGAGTCCCTCCCCAAAGATGTAGAACTCTGCCAAGCAGATGAGTTATCTTCTGCCAGACTCTTCAGAGAGACTGAAACTGCATTCTAGGATAAAAAAAAATTAAAAGTAAAAAGAAAAATGTTGGGAATAGTCTTTGGGAGCCTGTGAAAGGAGCAGATAAGATGCTGTTGCCTTTAATTCTCACAGAATACAGAGAAAAGGGAGCCAGAATGGGATTGACAAATGACCCTCACAATGAGAGGCTGGGACAATTACAGTAACAACAAAGAGACAAGATTTTATTTTTCAAGTTCTCCAACAGAGCACTTGTAAGGAAAATTTAAAAAGAATACAATAAATTAGGGTGGATTTGTCTGCTCTTTTTTTTTTATGTCCTGATATGGAGTAGAGGAACCTGCAAAACCAAGGGATGAACCTAAAATGGCCCAAAAGAAGTGCAAGGACTGGGGACAAAATACGTGAAGACTCAAAAATGTGATGTTACAGTCCCAGACACTGCCATATGGGTAGCACAGAGGCCTCAGCTGTTCCTGCTTGCTCTTTATTTGGTTTCAGATAGAAAAATTCAATTTCCACACTTGTCAATCCAGTGTTGTGCACCAGCTTCTAACCACATACACACAAATGCTGTGTAATCGGTTTTTTGAAAGATGTTACATGTAAACCTGTCAGGAGGAGCTTTGGTATCTCTGATTTTTAAGCACAGTTTGCATTTTTAAGGCAATAAATAAATAAACACAACAGACTGACTGCAAAAAACCTGTAATCAAGAGAAAAGCTTCAACAAGAATTGATAAAAGGCATGAATTTATCAGATACCTGGAAACACCTGTCATGTATACATGGTAGCTAAGTTCCTCCAGAACTAAACAGAAGATAACAGCTTCATTCTCAATTGCCAGCACATACACAACACTTTTGATATGAGATGTCCTTCTTAGTTGGAATGTCTGAGTGCACAAGAGATCCTCAAAATGGGTGGGAATTTCCTTCAGTTATCTAAGCTTGTTCTCTGTGTATGAAAGAAGGTGAGGGGAAAAGTGTACTTTAAAATCTACTCTCACCTTTGCAGCTAAGGAGACATCACATTTTAGAGAGTTACAATTCCAATAAAAATGCAGTCAGATTTAAGGATATTAATTCAAATCTGAATTGCTGTTAAAGAGAACTGAATAGTTTTTACTCTCAATAAATCCATACTCATGCCTAAAATCCCACTGTGATATTCTCACTTAATTGCAAAAATATCAAATTTTATACTAAAGGATTGCTATGAGCTCTTTTAATCTGGCCAAAAGGCCAGACTTTTTGATGGGCATGCTCCCAACTTGTGACAGGGACAGTTTAGGAACACCTATTTCCTTCCCCAACCAAGATCTACATGGACAGCCTGATAAGAATAACATCAATCTACATGTAACGTGCACTGGAAGATGCTGATCACATTTACATGGATGTGACACAATCAGGTGTGGCTCAAAGTGACATCAAGTGCAACAATGCAACTCCTTATGTTCTTCCAGACCATAAAGACTGGAGATTATTTCAGTTTAAATTTCCTGCTCGTTCATTTCTTCCATGATATTTCAGGATACATGGAGAAATCCCTTAAGCAGTTTGGAATTGAAGTTAGGTTTTCCACACTGCATGGTCCTCCTGAAAGTTGATACTGGGTTTTATATAAAAGTTGTGCAGCACCTGCCTGGTGTCCCTGATGTGCTTACCTTGAAGGTAATAAGAGGTATTCATTTGAAGCAGTTTGTGGCAAGGTAATGAGAGTCCAGGGAGCACAAAATTCAATTATGGGGAGTGTGTAATGTATGTGTGTTTTCATGATTTGTATTGATCCATGTGCATGACAGATTGGTTATAGATTGGGTAAAATATTACCTGGTAAATGAAATACACTGGACTGCAGGAGCACATTAGGTGGTGTATTGAATTCTCATGGCCACTGTGACATTTTATTTGTGGATGTAAGAACCTCTGTTATTGTGTGTGTGTGTTTGTCTGGTGTAATTGTAATTCACAGGTGATACTTGAGTCATTTATGGTAATATTTTGGTGCCACAATACATCAGGTTATTGGGTGCCCTTGCCGTGAGTGAGGGGAAAGGATGAGTCTGTCCCTTGGGGAGTCAAGAGACTCCTGCTAAACCCATGGTCACACCTTTCACATCCTTGTCAGCCTCAAAATGAAAATATCTGCTGGTGAATACCTCGACACATCAAGTTTCCTTCAGGTTTGAATCTGGATTGTGTTCTTTTTCAAGAGCATCAAAGCTGCCACCACCACAAAAAAAAAGCAAACAAGCCAAAGAAATCCCCCCCAAATCACATAAAAAACCCTAAAAAACTTCCCTGCATAGTGAGTGTACTCCATGAACATTCCCCTCAAAAGAAAATGCAAAGGAACAAATTCTATTGAGGAACAAGCAGAAAATGGAGAATTTTGAAAGCACAAAAAATGCTGTTACGTTCTTTTTGCAAAGGAATGAAATAAAGAGAATAAGACAACATTTTTTCTCTTTGTGCTGGTGATTTTGGCTGACAAAAATGCAGAAGCAAATGCCAAAAAGTTTGTTTCTTCTACAGCGGGAAGTGAAAAGATTTATTACACCTTATTATATATACGACTTTTCATAGTTGCAAATGTATTTCAATAATCTTTATAGACCTCAATTATACCACAGCCAATTGATATGAGTGATTTTGGTACTTCTTAATACGCTGTTTAAAACCTCCAGTGAAAAATTTTCTTAATGCATGGTATAAAATATATGGCAAACTCTTTCAATGTAACTAAGTCCTGGTTTTATTTTGTAGCTAAAATTCAGAAAGCATAGAGATTGGGTTTGTATTAGTCTATAGAGATGTTTACCTCGTTTCAGTTCTGTCAGTATTTCCACTTCTAATTTGGCAAAGAGGTCTTGCACTGATCTTATTTATTTGTTTATTTCAGGGAATAATTATGTCTTCTCTTCTTGATTTATGCCTGTTCTTGGCTGTCTGAAATTCTGTGCTGAACTGGAGGTTTATGTTCATCAAAGTGCATCCTCTTAACTTCAGCACAACTGTTACAGTGCTGTGTGTGGTAACTATAAATTTATTAATTATGGGATATACTTGGGCTGGAGATTTACCACCTCTGAAATTCTCTATGGGACTCAAGTCTTTGCATCAGTATTTACCTGCCTGATCCCTCCTTGGGCATCTCATCTTTTGGACAAACTCTGTACAAGAACATGAGAGGGGGCAACACTTGTGCAAAATGTTTCTTGTAAAAACCATATGTGTTTGTGACTTTTCAAATATGTGGTGTGGAGCACTTTACATTATTGTTTTCATTTAACAGTGTAAGGTGATGGAGTATCATTTTTCCTCTGTAAAAGAAATACTGAGTCTAGGTCTCAAGATGTGAAGTTTCCAAAAATGAAGAGCAAGTCTCAAAAAAACTGCAAGGTAGATGTGAGGTAGGTTGCAAAGATGTTTAAGTAAAATAGTACGTCCATGTCGAACTGAACAGTGATTTGTAGAGGTGTTAGCTTCCATAATTAGCCCAAGATTTGTGATTAGCCCTGGTGACATGAATAAAAGCCCTTTAAAAGCAGGAGAGCCCTTCTGGAACTCTTGGACTCATGCTACCCAGGTTCCCTGCATACCACAGCCTGAGGTGCTTATATTGCATTTTATCAATGTTCTACTTCTGTTGTGTTTCTCTGTTGTATCTGTTTCCATCAGACCCTGTGGATACTAATTCTCTAACGAGGAAGAAATTTTAATGTCTGTGGCAATTCACACCTCCTTCAGTACTGTCCCTCCTCTGAAGTTTCCTTCACTTGTGTTATGAACTTGCAGTACACAACCCCTGAGAGTGACAACCTGTAAGCACAGGATTCTGGTGGCAGGTTGTGTTTGTCTCTCCTCAGTCATCTGTACAAAGGAAAGCAATATTCAGATTTTAACAGCAACCTGTAGCAGTGCTGGGTAACTTGATGAGCAGACATAAGTATGTTTAGCAGCCTAATGCTCTCTGAAATTAGATTTCTTCAGGTTAACAGTGTTTTCCCAGACAAGTAGGAACAGGATGGGCAGCCTGATTCTTTGCAGCAAATTAAGAACCAAGAAGTCTTTAAGGTGGGAGTATTCATCTACATAAATTTGTTGAAATGAAATGATCTTAGATCTATTATTTTCACAGAATCACGGAGTCATCTAGGTTGGAAAAGACCTCGAAGATCACTGAGTCCAACTTTTGACCAATCACCACCTTTGTCAACTAGACCAGGGCACTGAATACCACATCCAGTTGCTTCCTGAACATCTCCAGAGATGAGGACTCCTCTGCCTCCCTGGGTAGCCCCTTCCAATACCTGACCACCCTTTTCAGGAAGAAATTCTTCCTGACCTCCAACAAGAACCTCCCCTGGTACAGCTTGAGGGATTTCCTCCTATCCTGTCACTAGTTTACTGGTCGAAGAGGCTGAGTCTCATCTGGCCCAGCCACCTTTCAGGGAGTTGTAGAGAGTGATAATGTTTTCCCTGAGACTCCTTTTCTCCAGGCAAAACACTTCGAGCTCCCTCCTGCTATGATTTATTCTCCAGAATCTTCACCAGATTTTTTGCCTGTCCCTGGAGTCCCCTTTTCACTTTGCCTGAGACAACTACACATTTCACATGAGTAACAAAATATTCCGAAAGATTTTCCTGCCAGACCACCAGGCATAAAAATAACAGGAAAAGCCACAAGACAAGAGAATGAAAACAGCATTAATCAGGTAAATATTCTTATTTCAAAGAATGTGCAACATCTGCACAACGTCCCCATTGAAAGTTTGACCAATTTAATTTTCCAATTGGAACCAATTTTGAACCAGGATGAGAGTTACCATGTCTTCCCTTTGCACCTGTCTTGCCTCCCTGATCTGCCTGCTCTGCATTTGGCCAAGATGCATGGTAGCTTGGGATGTTCCAGATGACAACTCTTCTTTTCACTTGTGTTTTTCATACTTCACTAAAGAGCTCTTTGATATTTTTTCCATTATAAAAGTAGAGGTTCCCTCAGCTGCGCAACTTTGCTGCCATCAGAAAGTCTCAGAGAAACTCAAAGGAACTCTGCTTTGTGGGAGGAATAAAAACAATTTTCACTTAACTGATTCACACAGGGTCAGGGTTTTACCTCCCTTTCCACAGTTCTTCCAGGTAACAAGCAACAGGACAAGAGGAAATGGCCTCAAGTCACCCCACGGAATGTTTGGATTGGATATTAGGAAGAATTTCTTCACTGTAAGAGTGGTCAAACATTGGAACAGGCTGTCCAGAGAATTGTTGGAGTCACCACTCCTGGAAGTGTTCAGTAAATGTGTAGATGCAGCACTTTGGGGCATGGTTTAGTGGTGGACCTGTCAATGTTAAATTAATGATTGGACTTGGAGGTCTTGTCCAGCCTCAGTGATTCTGTGGTTCCATAATTCCATATCCGTGCCCCTCTGATTCTATCTCTGCTCATGGTGAGATGCAGAATTGGAAGTTCATATCAGCTTGCATGGCATGTTGCCATGGAATTCATGGAATGCATATTCTTCCCAATTACTTTGGACTCTAATTGAGCTGAACTAAACAATGATGTGTTAACTTGGTTTGCCTCCTATGACTCAAGGATTATAAAAGATAACCCAGTTAGGGCTCAAGGTGCCTGTGGTAATTGTTTTTCTGAACAATGCATCTTTCAATCACCTTTTCCATTATTCACATAGATTTACCTCATTGTCTTTGAAGTAATTGACACTGCTTTTTATTCTTCTATCATCTCATAATAATGTCAGTGTAAACATAGCCAGAGGTAATTAAACCAGCAAAGGGGATAAATTCTGCATGCTGTGCAAACAAAAATGAAAAATCCAGGGAGATTTAGTGAATAGCACTGTGAGCTTAATCATCTCATAAGATACTAGGGATCCAGCTTTGTTTGTAATTTATTTTCCTTCAGTTTGCGAGTGTGAACAATGGTTACCCATAAGAATCAAACTGGTATGGTAACTGATGAACCAAGGCAATTGCTTATACTTAAACCTTGGCTTGTCATAGGCAATGGCTTATAAATGTTAATTTCATAACGAAGAGTAATCCACTTGACCACACCCTCAAATAAAGAAGCCAAACTATTTCTGTTCAAATCAATTTTTCTTTTTCTGTATCATGAGCTATCAAAGTGTTGTTTGATGAAAAGAGCAGAAAAACCATTCAAAATTCTCTTTGGTAAGCTTTGTCTAAAATGGGTTTGTAGACAGTAATTAATGCTTAAACTGCTTTGTCCATTATCTGCTTTTCTGCTTGCTTGGAAAAGCACACAGAAAGAATATATTGTTTAATCAATCTGCCTCTTTTTTTCAGGCATAATTTCTCCTTTAAACTCAGAGTTATGAGTGCAGGAATTTTGCGTTACATTGCACAGTGGTGGGTACAAAAGTCTCAAACTGCAGATCAAGTTCTGACATGTATTACAATACAATAACTGATTGTTAAGAACATTGATTAAAAATAACAGTTAAAATAATCTGCATCACATTCAGCTGAGAGCAATTATAAGTAGATGGGAATACTCCCAGGTTTTACTTGCTATAATCTGTTAATTATGTGCAAAACTGTGTTTTCCCAGCCAGTTACTAAATGTTCTGTCAACTTTTTTTGGAAGATAAAGTCACTCAGAATTTCTGAGACACAGAATGCTTTAAATTAAAACTTAAAGGGCTGACTCTGGAACTCAAGTTTCCGAAAAGAGGTTTTCATTTTTTGGCCTAAGTGCATTTTCCAATGTAAGAATACAAGTCAAATCCAGCTAAGTATCTGGGAGAAAGATGTTTCTCTCTCTTTCAAAAGATGTTTCTCTCTTTCTTTCAAAAGAAAGTGGAGAAATATGTTTCCTAGTCCATAGCACAGATTCCTGAGGGAATCATATTTAATAAAGTCCTTCCAAATATTTTCCAGAATGAAAATATATTAAATTAAGCAATTAGGTTAATAATTAAATATATGTAATTCAATAGAACTGAAATAAAGTAGTTGTATACAAATATTTTTAGTTTCAAGTCTCATCTACATGAGGCCATGTTCATCTGTCACAGAGGAAGAAGCTCTTGTTTTTTAATTGGTAGAAAAGTAAAACATTAAGCAGTAATAGGCTATTAGACCACACACTAATTGCTAGAACTCAATAATAGAACTAGACAACAATTTTTTCTTGTCAGCCTCACATTTAATCTTATGAATTCTCTATTTGACAGTGAAGAAATTTCACAAGGATAAATGTTCTTATTAAAAGCAGCACACATTTTTCTGCTAGGTTGTCTTTTAACAGTTTATGGGAGGACAAAACTATAGTTCAAGGAACTAAAACTACTCAGAGCTGCATATTGTCCTTTCACTCCTTTTTAAGACAGCAGAGAATGCCAGGTCCTTAAACATATCCAGCTCTCCCAAAATGTCCCAATCCAAGAATATTTTGTTGATCCAACAGACCGCGCAGAATGCAGAGGGGAAGCTGTTCTGGTACTGAGTGATCCTCTTTTTCTGCAGTGATTAATGTTTTTCGTATTATCACATATGTCCTGAGATCAAAACTAACCCTTAACAATGATCATTTCTTGCTCTTCTATCTTTTCTGGCACAAGAAGATTATTATTATGGGAAAACTGGCTCATCTAAACCAGGAAAAATACATTTTTAACATTAAAATAAATTTGGCTTTAAGCAGGACTTTTCTCATGTTTCATTCTCATTCTAGGTAAGTTCCAACAATGGCAATAATTAAAAGTTGTTTTGCATGATATTTTGCTTTCAGTTAGTTTAGTGACATGGCTGAAAATGAATCCATTGATTTTTTCCATTTTCATCGAAACTTCTTAATACAGATTTTTTTAGGAAAAAAGTCATGCAAACAATATATAGTGCAATGTTTTCTGAATTTATCATAGCCCCCAACATTGCAGATGAACAATTTCTTGCACTTTTCTTTGGCTGATGACAGTTTAAACAGTTTCTAAATCTGATCACATGTTATTATATCTGTTTTATCAACTGTTTGTGCAGACAGGTTGCACAGTGTATCATAAACTAATACAGAATAACTCACCAAAATTATACTTACAGTATATATGAATATATATTTATTGAAAGGGAGATAAAGCAGAGATGGAGAGGGACCTTTCACAAGGGCATGAAGTGATAGGAAAAGGGGAAATGACATTAAAGATGAAGGAGGGTAGTGTTATATTAGATATTAGGAAAAATCTCTTTACTGTGAGGGTGGGGAGGCCCTGGCACAGGTTATCCAGAGAATTTTTGGATGCCTCATCCCTGGAAGTGTTCAAGCCTAGGCTGGATTTTGGGCTTGGAACAACCTGGTCTGGTGGAAGTTATTGATCTTTAAGGTCCTTTCCAACCCAAACATGATATGATTGAATGATTACTTGGTATCTTAAATACTTCCTTAATCCAGTTCACCAAGCAGTTGCCAATCTGAGTCATTCCAGCACAACGCCTGCAGTTGTTGGAACAAGCAGCTGAAGACTTGTGGGAAGGGAAGAGGGACTAAATTTGTCTAAGTTAGCTACAGCAGCAGTACCACCGAATGTGCAAGCAAGGAAATAGTTTCATTTTGCTCTGAAAAGGAACTTCTTTATATGGAAAATATATGCAAATCGACCAGATGTACTGAGAGGGGAAAACATAGAAGTCCTGATTTAGCAAAGTACTTAAGAACACTCTTAAAGTTAATCATGTGCTTAAGTCTATTCACTGAAGCACTTGACACATGTGTGTGCTTTTGCTGAGTTAATGTAATAAAGCAGAGACCATAATGATAGTCCTAGGATAAACAGACAGGCTGAGTTGTTAAAAGCAAAGCATGTGTGAGCTTCTGCTTCCTATATCCCAGCCTAAAATAGGTGTCTAGAGCAGAGATGCATCTCACACTGCAGGGACTTCTCCCCTTCCCTTGAGGGAACTCAACGATTATTTTAGACGAGACAGCAAATGCTCACAAAGCCCAGATTCAGTGACATGAGTTGGCATCATGAACTGAAAGCTGCCTTGCTTTCAAGCAGCAGTTTATTCCCCTGGTCAGGGGAGTTGGAAGTTTTCTGGGACAAAAATGCAAAAAGATTGATGCCTCGTGAAAAAGTATGATTTCATCCCCTAAGAAGATGGCCAAGCCTATGGAGTGTTGCTCCCAATACAGGATCCTTATTTAAAATGAATGAGCAATGGTTTTCTGCTTACGACCTCCTAAACAAACCAAACAAATGTGCAGAATCATGGAATCGTTAAGATTGGGAAAAACCTCAGAACTTCAAAGTCCAACCATTAACCCAGCACTTCCATGTTCCCCACTAAACTGTATCTTCAAGTGCCACAACTACACACGTTCTGAAACTTTCAAGTGATTCCACCACTTCCCTGGGCAGCCTGTTCCAATGTCCATCCATCCTTTCAATGAAGAAATTTTACCAAATATTTAATCTAAATATAATGCACAGAAGGTTATTTCCAGACTACAGCTATTGTTCCTAGGATGAACCTAGACCCCAGACATGAGGGAAGCAGTGATGATTCAGAGAGGCACAGTCACCACAAAAATTAAACCTTCCTAATGGAAAAAAATTAACCCTTAACCCTATTTCTCATTAATAAGAATATACATGGTCCGTGCTCATTAACTACTTAATGTGTGAGTGAGCCATAGTGAAGACATCTGTGAGGTTGTGGACTCCACAGTCCTGGAGATGGACAGATCAGGATGGATGGGGCTTTGAGTGACCTGGTCTGGTCCATGGAAGGGTGGTGGAATTAGAAAACCTCTAAGTTCCCTTCCAGCCTTATCCATTCCATGATTCTATATTTAGAACTTTGCTTATAACTGTCTACAGGTAGAGCAGATGTCAGAGTTCCTGTGATGCTCAGAAGAGATCTGGTCCATGAACTTACAGGAGTCCAGAAAGTGAAACAGCTCATCCTAAAACAGACTGACTGTTCCAGCTAAATTCTTTTTAGTTTTTCTGTAACCACAGAATGACCATCTTTCTTGGTTACCATGGAATGCTCACATGAGGGTACTTCCATCTAAATCTTTCTTTGGATCCTATCCTGAGCGAGCTAAATTGCTCAAGAAACTCCTGTGGAGTGGTACACATAAAAGTTCATTTAGTAAATACTTTGGTTTACACTCTTTCTCTGGAAAGCTGCTTCTCTTGAAGACAACTCACTCGTGGTCAACTTGGCAGGCAGCTAAACTCCACAGGGTTGTTCACTCACATTCCCCAATGGGATGGGGGAGAGAATCAGAAAAAACTAAAACTTGTGGGTTGAGTTAAAAGAGTTTAATAGGACAGAAAAGAAGGGGCAATTATAACAAGAATAAAAGAATGTACAAGGAAGTGATGCACAATTTCTCTCCTCTTCTGAGGCCCAGCCAGTTCCTGAGCAAAAGGTTCCACTCACTGGTCAACTCCTCTGAGTTTTATTGGTCAGCATGATTCCATAAGGTATGGAATTTCACTTTGGATCAAATGTTCCAGCTGTGTCCCCTCCCAGGTTTTTGTCCAACCCCAGTCTCCTCACTGGCAGGGCAGTATGGGTGAGAAGCCCTTGACTTAATGTTAGCACTAAACAACAACTAAATTATCAGTGTGCTATCAACATTATTCCTATCCTAGATCCCAAGCACAGCACTGTGCCAGCTGCCACAAAGAAAATTAACTCTATTCCAGATGAGAACAGGGCAATACTGAGCAAGGTGAATCCTCTTCTGACCAACTCTGGCTTTTCTTACATCCTGATATGTTGTGCTGTTACACAGCCAGTTTACTTTGTGTCCAATGGTGGGACTTGACTCTTTTATATTTCATTCTTTCACCAGAATTTCAGGGTTTTTTACAATATCTACAGTTATCCATCACTTTCCTTCCCTCTTTTTATTTTTGCTTTATGCCGTATTTTGCTCATTTGGCATTTTCTCAACTTTTACCTGTTTCTCTTAGCTCTTAGCAACCAAAGCCTATTGTAAACCTGAAAACTTGTGCCAAGACATTCAGAGGGATTCTAGGATGTGAGCCAACTATCATTTCAAGCTTAGATGCAACTTTAAACGTTTTCAATTTCTTTTCCCTTCTTTTCAACACTGTCTTTTCCATGACTTAATATTCCACCTGCTGTTTAGTCATCACAGAATCATAGAATGGTTTGGGTTGGAAGGGACCTTAAAAATCATCTGGTTCCACCTCCTGCCATGGGAAGGAACACCTTCCACTAGATCAGGTTTTTCCAAGTCCTGTCTGATCTGGACTTGAACACTTCCAGAGATGGGGCAGTCACAGCTTCCCTGGACAAGTCGTTCCACTGTTTCCACACCTTCACAGTAGAGAATTTCTTCATAAATGTTAGGTTTCTACCTTGCAAAGGTACTGTACTCACTGACACCTCATTGCACAGAACAATTCATTTACCCATTAAATCCTCACAGCTGTTTTACTGGAGTGAATAAAGTCACATGTGCTTATCATCAATCACTGTCAGAAAAAAAAATATATATATATATATATATTTTCTTCATTAATTCAAAGAAAGGCCAAAAGGAAATTTCTATGTATTCACCAGAAAACAAAAAATATGGATCAAGTGTACAAGCAATTTAATATTTCCATTTTCAAAAGGAACTAAGGGAGGCAGGACAACTTTTGGAGAACATTTCATGGACTGAAATAGAAAGTGTTGCCTTTACTACTCACATTTAACACCTCAGATTCTTTAGAGGCACATTTTTATAATGTATATGCAAGACACACATTAATGATTGTAGGCATTCAGTTGAAAAAATAATATAATAAATTAATTTCAAATAGAAGTAAAGATGAAAAAAATAGATTTTCTGTCTATACATAATAATTAATTCATCATAAAATATTGCTACCAAAAACCCTGTTGCAACTGGTGTAAATTTACAGTATACAGCAAATATGTGTGGGTTTGATTCATCACTTGTGCTCAGGTTATGAAATACCACCAAAATATTCAATATATTCCATATAAATACAATTTTGTTCCCTTTTGCCTGGACTTGATAAGGACTTGCAGGACAACATAAAATCAGATTCCTTTTATTCACTCCCTTATCAGTCTATTTATGTTCCCTTTCCGCAAGAAAAAAGGGACCTTGAGTTTACAAAACATGAAAGAAGTTTATTCTGGTAACTTCTATCTCCCTATAAATTTTACACTGCCGTGCCCCTATTGACTGAAGGGGAGTTAGTACTGACTTAATGACTGGTCAGGAAAAGTCCTTTTTTAACACAGCTGCTTTACAAGGTAATCTTGATGCCTGCACTGGCTACAGGACACATTTGCTGAATGATAATGTTGGACATGGAGTTATTTTACTTGGTGCAGGCATAAATGGATGCAACTGCATTGACTTTTCCAATATGTATTTTACACACCAGATTTCCTCTGTGGATGAAATAATAATTACTCATTCATATTTTGTGCATGGGGGAGCTGCGAGCTCCTAGCTGAAGCCTGGATGGGTTTTGTAACAGCTTAGACTGGAAGAAAGAGCTTTAATGAGAAATCACTGTGACTATAAAATATACTAAATTAAGATTTTTCAGGAGTTAGTATCTACAGTGCACATCTGAGGAAATCACTCTGGGTTCCTGTCAAAGGTAATAGAGAGCTCATTTGTATAGTCAATGACTTCAGGATGTGATTCATCTCCTTAAATAGGCACCTGCATTCAGTTCAATATAAATTCTGTTGACCAGCTTTTTACTGACTATTTTAAATGCCTGAAGAACCATCTCTGAAGCAGATGCCCCACTGCAGATATATCTAGAGTTAGCTGAGGGGGATTCATCAGCGTTTTAAGTCTCTTCTCTGAGGATTCCAGCATGATGCTACTCCTGTGTGCAGGTTTGGCTCAAATTTGGGGTGAGTAAAAAAAACCCCTAAGAAAAATTGCTACCTTTTATTACAGAAAATAAAGGCTATTCAACACATGAACTGTGGTAGTTCAGCTTTTATTTCTTTTGCTTTCATAGAATCCTTGAGGTTGGAAAAGATCTGTATGATTATCAAATCCAGCCATCAAATGCAGCAAACCCACCCTGTTCAGCACTAAATCATGTCCCCAGGTGCCATTGCCACAAGTCTTTTGAACACTTCCAGGGAATGTAACTGTCAAGCCAGGCCTGCTTCTGTTTCAAGACTTCTGTGTGTTTCTTCACCTCAAACTCAACTGTAGCTATATGGAGCTAAAAGGACAACATTTTTTTATGAAGTTACATTCAGTCAGCTGTGCTTTTGTAGTGGTTTTTGACATGACTTCTTGAGCCACAATGCCTTCTTTTCTCACGCATCAAAAGACAGTAGGATCTGTTTGGCTGGTTTTGAATCATCTGTATTACCAGTCTTTGAAAACCAGCAAAAATATTCCTCTGAAAATGCATCAAAACTGTTTTATGACTTTAGCACTGTTTTTCTTGTGATATCATGGACTAGTGTGAAAGAGTTCCTGGTGAAAATCCACACCACCACACAAATGTCCCTTCTTTAAATGTCCAAGTCTCACTTTGGTAAATCGATGGAACTAAAAATAAGCCAGTTTTACATACCTTTCATACCTTGGAGATCTCAGATCATGCTCTTTAAATAAACTTTCCATAGTTCTGTTTTTAGTTGAGATGAGAATGAGTATCTCTTCATCAATGCTGGCTTGATACTGCAGAAGAACAGGGAAGGTGAGATTATAGATGATGAAAAGTTAAATATAAGTGGTATTAAAGAAGAATATCCTACAGTGTCTGCTTGACATTTAACATCAGATTTTTTCCCCAATAGAGTAAGATATTAAAGGAGAAAGGTGATTTTTGATCAACGGCTGAATATTGTGCCTGAAATATCAAACCAATGGGCAATTGCAGAATCATAGAATAATGAGGTCAGGAGATCATCTGGCGCAAGGCCCCTGCCAAGGGAAGTTCACCTTGTGCAGGTGATACAGGAAAACATCCAGGTCAGTTTTCACTATCTCCAGATGGGTTTATTGCCATGGAAAAAGTCACAAGTAAATTATATGATAAAGAAACATGGCAGTGAGGGAAAGCTCCTTTACTCTGGAATTGCTGAGTAAGACACCAAACACTGATGAATTCCCAAATCACAGCTTAGTCTGACACTGCACAGGAAAGAAGCCATCAGGTAGGTCTCAGGTGCAATTTAGTCTGTCAGACATCCCAGCCTGAAAACAAGCAAAGATGGGTTTGGGACACACCTGCTATTTTCCATCTTAAAAATTCATATTAATTTTTCCAAGTCCTATTAGCAAAATAGACATGAAATTACCTCTGTGATTCCAGATCATCAAACACTTTGACACCTCTGCTAAGTGTATGCTAGAGGAGCACAGTATGTGTCCATCCCTTTCCTTTTCCAGTTTGCTTGCAGATTATTGCTTGTACCCTTTCATTCATGCAGCTCCAAGCACAGTTTGTTGGCTGGCGACTCCAAATTGTCAGTATTGCAGAAGCACCAGTAACCTCAATTTACTTGAATGACCACTGAATCAAGCTAAGCATTTGCAATTACACCTGCATGTGTGTGCTTGGGCCATGAAAGGCAACTTTATTTCCTTGTAGATGAAAAGCCTCTCTGTATGGGAAGTGCTATTATTATTCCTTCAAATCACAATCCTTAACTTAGATATCTGAAGTTATTGCAACAAGACACATTTGTCATCTGCTGTGGGTATTACTTAAAAAATTTATGCTTTGCTGGTTTAAATATGCATTGAAAACACTAAAGGCTTTTTGTTCAAACATTAAGATTGTACTATTACACTGAAAATCCTTAGTAATAATTAATTTTATGATTTCAGCAGTAATGCTTCTTGAGCCGAGAACTGAGGGACGTGCAGGAGATACAGTTTGACTGACAGCTGATTAATATTTTGTGGGTTTCTCTGGTTTTTTTTTTGCCATTTTTTTCAGGTACGTGTCAGACTTACAGCTTCAGTGGGACCAGATCCACTGCTAAAAGATCTGGATTGCCACAGTGAAAGCACAGATTAGGTCAGAACCAAGTAAATTGGCTCTTTAAAGGTTCAGATTTAACTTTGTGTAATTATTACTCATTGTGTGGTGTGGATCTTGGCTTGTTTCCTGCTAGGGTTCTTTTCACCATGGTCATGGCTTCTCTGCTTAGTGTGGCAAAGAAGTTGGGCTGACAAGACTGGTGGCCACTGTGGAGAAGGAGGGGTGACACTGATGCTGCTGCCACCTCTGTATTTCCTGGGATAAGAACAGAAAGTCCTTGATTTCAACATGCATGAATTTTTCATGAGCAATGCATTTAATGCAAGGGAAACAGAGAGACCAGAGATGACGTTTGTGAGCTGAAGCTCTGTTCTCACTTACTGGAGAAATATGATGGTGCAACAAGGAATTAAAAGTTTTGATGACTCAGTGGTCATTTCACTCATCTAATTGAAGCATTTGTACATTATCTGCAAAGTATTTATCTCATCTCTTTAGTTTGTTCAGATTTTTTCATTTGTTGACTTACCTTTCTAATGCACTATCAGTGTCTAAAAAATCTCAGATAGAAATGTAAATGAGAAAGAGGATTTTAAAGGATTGTGATTTTGTCATATGGTCAATCTGCTTTGTAATTAAAACTTCAGTGAAAATTTGTTTGACATCCTTTTGAAAAATCAAAAAAACTTAAATATTACTCAATCCCAACAAAGAAACCACCTCATTAGACATCTCTAAGTTGCAGCTATTGTACAAACCAAAGGTTTCTTGTTTATTGGAGTAACTGATGTGTTTACACATAACTGGAGTTGGTTGCAGATCATGTCAGGGGTTGTGAGGGTTGTGAAAGATGAGAATATAACCAAAGAGAGAAGAGAGTTCATGTGTTTGTGTGAACATCTTAGAATCACAGAATGCTTTGGGTTGGGAGGGACTTCAAGGTTCATCCAGTTCCAACCCCCTGCCATGGGAAGGTACATCTCCCTCTAGACCAGGTTTTTCCAGGCCCCATCCAGCTCAGCCTTAAACACTTCCAGGGACTGGGAATGCACAACATCTCTGAAAAAACTGTGCCAGAGCCTCACCACCCTGAAAGGGAAGAATTGGTTCCTAATAACCAATCTAACTCTACACTCCTTCAGCTTAAGGCCATCCCCCTTGTCCTGTCATTCCATGCCCTTGTTCAAAGTCCCTCTATATTCTTCCTGTAGACCCCCTCTAGGCACTGGAAGGAGCTCTAAATTCTCCCTCGAGCCTTCTCTTCTCCAGGCTGAACTGCCCCAACTCTCCCAGCCTGCCTCCATGGGAGATCTCCAGCCCTGTCATCAACTTGATGGTCTCTTCTGGATTCATTTCATCAGGTCAGAGTCTCCAGCTGTTTCTTGCTTAGCCTTGGGCACTGAGAATTTACTTTTGTGAAAGGGAGGGTGCCCCAGTGGTGGTGATTTTATAAGTTATTTTGAAAAATGTGAAAAAACAAAGGATGATCATTGTAAGAAATGGAAAGTAGATCAAGCTGAGTGGAGCAAGATGAGAGAGTTTTGCCGAGGCATGGAGGGAGACAGAATAGGAGCCACAGAGCTGCGAGTAACAGGCAGATATTCAGGGAAGAGTGCAGATGACAAAGTGCACGTAACTATTCATTGCCTTTTTGTTAAGAAGAGTTCACACATCCTCAGACAACCCAAACAGAGACTCGCACAATGAGACACCACTGAGGGGAAAACAAAAAAGAACAAGCATGAATGGCACGGCACAGACTTTTCACTCAGTCAGCTTACGCTACATTTCAGCTGTAAGTGAGCAGTCTGGTATTCTCTAGCTCGTTCCCAAAGCAAGAGAGGAAGCAACATAAATCTTTAGCACTGCCCGCAACAGCACCAAGAGCAAGGCAGGAAGAAACCCCGTCAACGAGCCCTTCTTTCAGCCACAAGGCAGCAAAAACTCTCTTAGAAAAAGATCTGACCAAATGTCTGCCTGACCACATCTCTAGAAACATCCAGCCATGAAATCCATGTGTCAGCTCTGTGAAACCTTCCATGCACCTTCACTTTCTACAGGAGACTTTCTTTTTTCCCTTTAGCGCTTGCTGAAATTCAGCTGTCAGGGTATGTCAACTCAGTTACTGGAGTACAGGCATTTAGCACTGTTTGAGAGATCCTGAGGTGTCCAAATGTCCACATGGGCTGACAGATATGACAGAGAAGCCACAGAAGACTCACACCCTTCTGGAAAGTGGGTGAGGCCAGACAAAACACCTCAGGAAGTGTCAGATGGTATGAGTGGTGATAAATGCCATACAATTCACTGAACTGGAACTCTAATGTCTAATCTAAGTCTCCCTTACAGAATTTGATAATCCCCCTTATGCTTTAAGGGTGAAATCTCCCCTATCATAGAATCTGAGCCCTGGAATTTGAACTGTGTTCAGTTCTCTTTAAAACAGAACAGAAACAGAAACTAAGGGAACATGAAAACCTCTATGCATGGCATCTAAACAGCTTAATATCAGAGCAGGAAGTGAGATTTCCCTACCTGTTGTGGCCAAAATGGAAATGTTGTTTCACATGTCTAACAGAGCACTTCATGCTCCTTGAAATATTTCTTCATAGTTCTTGTCTTTTCTTGGAATCAGAGAATCACAGAGTGTTTTGGGTTGGAAAAGGCCTTAGAGGTCATCTTGTTCCAGTCCTCTGCCATGGGCACTATCCCAGGTTACTCCAAGCCCTGTCCAACCTGGCCTTGAAAGCTTCCAGGGATGGGGCAGCCACAGCTTCTCTGGGCACCCTGTGCCAGGACCTTGCCACCCTTACAGGGAAGATTTTCTTCCTAATATCTAATGTAAACTTAGTTTCTTTCAGTTTAAAGCCATTTTCTCTTCTTCTGTCAGTCCACACACTTGTGAAAAGTCCCTCCCCAGATTTCTTGTCAGCTCCCTTCAGGCGCTGGAAGACTGCAATTAGGTCACCCCAAAGCCTTCCCTTTTCTAGAATGAAAAACCCCAATTTTCTTGGCCTTTCCTTGTAGGAGAGATGCTCCACCCCTCTAATCATCCTGGTGGCCTCCTCCAGACTTGCTCCAACACATTGATCTCCTTCCTGTGCTGGGGACACCAGAAGTGGATGGAGAACTCTGGGTGGGGTCTTTTGGTTTAACTGTGTGGCTCAAAACCTCTTGTGAAGCACTAATAATCTAAATCCTCTGCTGCAGAGTGACTGTCTAGCCTACATTTCTCATCTGTATCTACAAAAAAAAAAAAAAAAATAATTCAACCCTTTAGATTAAAATATTCATTTGCCCTTACTGAATTGCAGCATAATACTTTCTTCAGTCCACTTTGTCAAGATAATTTTGTTGAGTTTGTGATAATCTTGTCTTCCTGTCCTCCTGATAGCCCCACCCATCATAGCAATACCTACAATCCAGATAAGAATATCTTTTACTTTCTCTTCTGACTCACTGCGCTCTGAAGACTGATAAGTTCCTGCCAGTTCAGTAGGGAATTCCTGTCACAGTAATCTCCTGATAATCACGATAGGGACACAGTATTTCTGCCAGTTATGCATCTACATCAGAGTCATTCTCTCGAGATCCTGTTCATGATAAAAATACCAGGAGGGCCAAACACTTTCTAAATCTAATACAGAGGATGTCTATTGCTTTTTTATATCTCTAAGGCTTTTACAGTCTCACAGTATGATTTTAGAGAACTTGGTAAAATTTTGTATTGATAAATCTATTTTTGTTTTAACTAATCCTTTTGTTATCTTCTAAGTGTTTACAGATAGTTTGATTATTTGTTACTGTGTTGTGCCAGGAACTGGAGTAAAGCTTACTGGCTTAGAATTTCTTGGGGCTTCTCTTCTCTCTGAGCTTTAAAGATAAATATTAAGATTTCATTCTGACAGTTATCAAGGAATTCATTTGCATCTCATAAGTTCTCAGAAATGCCCATGAAGAAATCTGCAGTTACCTCAATTTTCAGCCTAAGTACCCTATCATGAAATTCATGAGACTCAAAAGACTTGAAAACTATTTGTTCTAACTGTGAAAGCTGCTGACTTATTTTCATTGCTTGCTCTCAAATTTGCAAAGATACTTATGGCATGGGGCTAAGGTTTTTCATTCTTCAAGCAACAGGCATGGTCTAGGTCCTTTTCAATTTTGTTCATTTTCAGAACCAATAAAATGCCCTTTCCCAATCCCGACTTGACCTTGTATTTCACAATAACAAGTTATAACCTATTCATGAGTTTCAGAGTATTCTTCTTATTTATTTGCTGATGTTTACATTCTTACCAGGAACTCAGTAAAGTTTCTGCTGAGTTCATTTAAGAAATGGTTGGCAGTGCAGAGTTAGCAGCTGTGTAGTGCATAGAAGACTTTAGGATTTTTTTGACACTTCTTCATCCTCCAGAAATTACTTACAGAGTAATTCCCTCTTTTGAACCTCCTAATCCCTTACATATTAGATTTTTTTTATCTGGGGAAATTATCAGAAGTATCTCAAATGTTTCAATGTTTATAGGCCTATTATTTCTCATTTCATCTCTTTATTTATTTTTTTTAAATTCAATAGAGATTTCTCTAAGCCACGGAACTCAGTCTGAGTTGCAGCCAGTTTCTAGTTGCTCATAGTAAATAGTCTTGAAAAGCAAATTTAATAAGTCATTAAAAAAATCAGAGTTTTAGTGCTTTGCTTCTCAAAGTAAATCATAGAACTTCTACCACCTTGTGTAAAAGGAATTTTACAGATTTTGGTGTGTTGCATAATCATCCTTTCATGATATCCACCTTACATTTTTAATAGGATTAATTTTATTATATGTTGCCATTCTGCATTGTCTTATTTCTACCCTCCCCATTTCCAGTCTACACATATTTGTCAGCAGATCCTAAGTGCAGCTCAAAAAAATCCAGATTCAGCCTTATCTGATTTTCTAGGTAACTGGAAAGGCAGTATGGGTCTTGATCTATTCCTGGCCTTGGACACTTCCAGGAATAGGACATCCCCAAGTTCTCTGGGAAACCTTTTGCAGGGCCTCACCACCTCCACAGGGAAGAATTTCATCCTAATATCTTACATAAATCTACCCTCCTTCAGTTTAAATCAACAACTCTTCATTCTATACTATACTCACTTATAAAGAATCCCTCCCAGTCTTTCTTGGAGCCCTTTTAGGCACTGAAAGGGGCTCTGAGGTCTCTTCTCTTCTTCTTCTAAGGCCTTCTTTTCTCCAGGGTGGTCATCCCCAGCTTGCTCACTGTTTCTTCACAGTAGAAGTTTTACCATCTGAATTCTTTTTCATTGTAAAAAAACCCCACAAACATCCAAACAACTCTCTCCACTACTCTCTGGGAAACATAAGCCATTATCTCTAAAACTGAGTCAAGGCACCAAACAGATCAAGGAATTGGCCAAAATCACATTCAGGCAATAAGCGGAATTAGTGGAAGGCATCCCTGCCATGGCAGGAGGGTTGGAAGGAGATGGCATTTACTGACCTTTCCAACCCAAACCATTCTGTGATTCTGTTTCCAGGGATACAGGCATGGATTTCATCTCAAGTATTCCAGAGAGAACGTTCCTGATAGATCATTTCCCCACTTCTACTATTTCTACAAGTTCATATACCTGTAGTTAGGATAGAGCAACAGAAGAAACAACAACATCATTTTTGTTCCCATTCTGCATTTTGGGAGCTAACTGGATTTCAAGTAGAACTTCTGGCTAAAGCACAGACAGTAAACCTGTTCCAAATCATGCTGATGACCAGGCTGAAGTTTGCTTACAACAGATTCAATGATATTGTACAAAATAGATCTGTAATCTTCCATTGCCATGAATAGAGGGTATGTAATTAGTTGCTAAAATTAATTACAATCTTGCAAATGGAAGCCAGGCATGTAAAATGTCTGTAAATGTAAAATGTATCCAGCCTTGTCTGCATCATTAATAAGATCCATAATCCCTTCATCCAAAATGTGGAGCACATATGAGTTGTAGTGTGAACAGTAGGTTATTAAATCAAGAGGATTTGGCAGAGAAGATAAGTAGAAGAATAAAAATTTGCCCACACAGGGATAAATTCTTATATTAACAAAACTTTATTTTTTAATTGAAAACTTTCAAACCAATTGAATTTCCTTTTTCTTTTTCTCTCATTTGATTCCTGTCTTAAAATAAAAAAAAAATTAAAAAAAAAAAAAAAAAAAAAGAAAAAAAAAACCAACAAATTTCAAAAAAATCAAAAATTAGGAAAGGTATTTTTCCTTTACAGCTTTACAAGTTTACAGCCTTTTGGAGGAAAGCTAGAAAGAGTATTTGGCAAATCAAAGTGCAAATGAGGAGCTGTATGCATTTGCTAGGAGCACACACAGTGATTGACTACTTGTGGACTCCAGAAATGACTTTAAACAGAAGAGCTCGGGGTAGAATGAAGAGCAGAAAGTAATTATAATGCCAAAGGATAAATTTTCAAAGATGCTTCTGGGAATTTGTTGCCAAATTTCCATTAGAGTTAAATATTGTCCTGGTGCAAACTCTGTCTGAGGATCACTGAGTTTAATAAGGTAGAACCAGTGGGCTATACAGGAAGTCAGAGAAGGGCAATATCTTCCCATAAAACACAGGGAGAAGAGTAATTTGAAGGTAGATGTGTGTACGAATTACAGGGATGTGTGGGAATATCTTCTCAGGTGAGAATAATTGTGTATTACATTCGTGGCAGTTCTGTGCATGAGGTAAAACAGTAAAGGAAGCAATAAAAGCATTTTAACATTTATAAAAACACAGATGCATTACAAAAGTAATATCCCCAGCTGGTATAAATCAGCGTACACCCATTTAAGCTAAATTGATAACTGTTGGTAGGAATATCTGCCTTGCCTTAGCAAAATGGTTAGTTTTCATATTTTCTCTGATCACCCTTTTCAGGAGGCAAAGATTCTGCTTACCATGGGGTGTACTGTTCCAAGACATCCACAGTATTTACAAATTTTGCATGTGGTGACATGTTTTATAATGAGTTTTGGGCAAAGAAAATCTCTATTAACTTTATCATCGATTTCTTGGTAAAATGCAGCAGAGAAACTCCGAGGGCACCCAGAAAAACAAGAGCAGCGTAAAATTACAGTGATGTAGGCATATATCCAAGCCTGTACACAGTGTTTGTTGCTGTTTAGGGTGACAAACCAAAGCAGGAATCAGTGAATATATTTTAAGCGCTTCCCTTAATAATTCTGCAGATACTGAAATAATTGATATTATTGTGGCATTTTCCCTGATTTCAGGACCAAGTGATTTCCCAGCCCCATTGGAGAACAGAATACAATTTTCAAAGGTCCTCTCCACCTTTGTGTAGCTATTGTAAGCCCATTAAATGGATCAGTGCTTTGGATGAAGCCTTGGCCCAGCAGAAATCAGTGGGAAAACTTCCATTGACTTCAGCAGGGTCAAAATTTCATTTTCACCATTCATCTTCCTTTAGCTTAGAGGAATGTTATTTTTAAAGCCTCCCTGCCATGCTTTGTGCCTATTTATAAAGGGAAGATGTCAAAGTGTACCTCTCCACTCCTTTCAGACCTAGAGCCAGGGGTTATTTTGCCTGGCAAAGGTCTTCCCAGTCAGGACACTCAAGGCAGTGGTTTCATTAGTGAGGGTGAACCAGCAATCAAGAGGTCAGCACCCAGTGGGTTTTGAAAATCCTCAATCCTCCAAAGCAGAACATATCCCAGTAGGATTAAGAGGGAATACTGCCTTCAACTCTTCTGTGTGTTTTATAGTTCCTTTGTATGGAACAACTTTATTTTAAGAGGCTGGGGAATGAGAGATACCAGCAGGACTCCAGCTGGTTTATCCAAGGTCTCAGGCCTGTTCTCATGGTCCCCAGATATAAAAGAGGATGTGGGTGGGCATGGTTAGAATTGCCCCACATGTATCAATAGCCAATTAGGGCACATAACTCAGTTTGATCCACTACATACAGGGAAAGCGTAAATGGCTTTATATGAATAAATCAGTTAAAGAGAAATATTTCTCCCTCTTAAGAAATTATAAATGGTTCTATCAAGTACCATTATCGGCTTTAGCGGAAATAAAATCTGACATTTGTCTCTAGAGCCTATTACATTAAAGCATGATTTTTACAATTACATTCTCCAAACTTTTAGTTCACTAATGGCAGGAAAAGAGGCATAAGGGCAACAGTTGGCAAAGAAAGGAGGCTCATTCTCATGCATGTAAAAATTAAAGGATTACTTAGGAAAATTCAGGAAATAGGAAAGGTCATATTCCAGTCTTCAGGACTCTGGATGTAGACAATATTTTTAACGTAAAAGCTCACTTTCCCTTAGTTAATAAGAGAATCTGATTACATTTGTAAAGAAGAGAAGAAAACTTTTGGGAACAATTGGATTTACATGTTATAGGAACTCAAAAGGGCTTTATTGTAGATTATCATAATTAGGGCATTTTTAGGTGTTTTTTATTCCTTCAAGTGACCAAAATGAAACTGGCCAAGGTTCCCAGAAGGGTCCTGTACCAAATGAGTGATTATTCTGATTCATTCTGATGAGTCTGATGGTTTTCTATTTGCCCCAAAATAAGGGTTACTGACTGTTATATTTCTATGCATAAGACAAAATTGATTTTAAAATTCATCCTTCTTATTCCATATGGACCACTCTAACTTACTTTTAGAATGAGTACAGGAGCTGATGAAAACAATGCAATCCTACACCAGGTTGTAAAGGCAACAGTAAAACAATCATTGTAAATCCTCACCCTTCACTGACTCAGAGAATGACAGAAAATATTGAGGTTGGAGGGGACATTTGGGAATCTCATGTCCTGCAGGACAAAAAAAACAACCTTCCCAGGACTGGCCTGAAAAGAATTGTGAATTTCTCTTGTATCTAGCCCACAATCTCTGCTGACTGGGCTGCCTTGGTGACTGTATGGGGAAAGAGTGGCCATGGATTCCCTGGACATGGACCAGCACCAGACTGGCTGTTGGCATCTGTGACCCTCAATGCCCCTGTCAGCTCCTCTGACAACAGAAACAGTTAAAGGAAGGTTTTTCTTTAAATATGTTCACATTACCTGCCTCCTTCCTGGCTCATGGATCCACTGTAAAAATATTTTAAAACTTTGGTCAATGTCTTCATGCTTTTTCCTTCTCAGGATTTTCAATAAATCTTAATTCTTTTTCAATATTTACTGAAAAAATGGGCCTTGTTATCACAGAATAGTTAGGATTGGAAAGGACCTCTGGAGACCCTGCAGTCCAATCTTCCTGTTAAAGCAGGATCACACAGAGCAGTTTATACAGAAACTGTGTCCAGGTGAGTTTGGAATGACTCTAGAGAGGGAGACTCCACACCTTCCCTGGGCAGCTGTTCTAGGGCTCTGCCACCCTCCATGGAAAGAAATCATTACTCATGTTGAGGGGGAACTTGTTGTGTTTTAATTGATGGCCATTTCTCCTTATCATGTTGTTGGACACCACAGGAAAGAGTGTTGGTGCCTGCCTTGGAGACTTTTGTATTGGTTGATATCTCCTCCTTCTCCTTCTCCTTCTCCTTCTCCTTCTCCTTCTCCTTCTCCT
>CM031858.1:150688158-150759064 GCA_018697195.1 Certhia americana | reverse complement strand
TTCTCCTTCTCCTTCTCCTTCTCCTTCTCCTTCTCCTTCTCCTTCTCTCCAAAATAATCAGCTCCAGCTCTCAGATTCTCTCCTCACAGACCCTCCATCCCCTTTGTGGCTTCAACTGTGTGTTTTTTTAGAATTAAATCTTTCTGTGGCTGAAAATGAACCCTTACAGACACTCTTACTGGAACAAGAATCTTCTGTAGATCTCATCCTTACAGATTTTCACAGTTACTTAAGAATAAACATCGATGTCTTAAATGCATCTGCTCAGGCCAGGGGCACCACCAGTGCACCCCAGGGAAAAGCACAAGGGCCCAGCAGACCTTGTAATGAATGCTCATCTTTGGATAACACTTCATCTTCACTTCCCTCTAATTAACACTAAAATAAGTACTCAGAACAGACCGCTTTTACATAAAAAGGAATTCCTGATAGAGATTGGCATTTATAATTAATAGCTAGCTAACTCAAGTGCTGGCTCTTTACTTTTAAGTGCTCCATTATTATAATTTCTCCTGAAATTCATTGTAATAACACTGATCACAAAGAGGCCATTTCTCTTTGGTTTAAAGAGCTGCTGCCAATGATGGCAAGGCAAAGATCTGACCTACATAAAAACATAAGGGCACGGGCATGCTTTAGCACTTGGACAGATGGAGCTACAAGAGACTTGTGGATCATGGTGACAGCACTCAGCTATGCAATTGACATGAAGGGAATTTTCAAATGCCCCCTCCTACAGAAGCCTCTCCTGACAATATTGTTGCAGTGGAACCATCTGAAGTCTTTGCTTATTTCATTTGTATTTAAGCATTTCACTTAAAAAACACTGAGGCATTTTTATGATAGAAATGCCAGAAGTCCTGGGCTTGTGTTTGACCTCCAATTGTTTGACAGCAAGGAGAGAATTTTCTAGTCCCCTCCAGTGTCACTATTTACAGGGTGATGAGATAAAGCCAGTAAACCCTCCTGGGAGAATGTCTTGCTGATCTGTGTAACAGCAGAAGGTGTTTAGGGGTCTATCCTACACCCATGACTCACCACAGTTAGGAAAATATAACATGTAAAATGTAAAAACTATTAACTGAACAAAGCAGTCAAGCATTGGCTCGGATATTCTTTGATCTTATAATCTTTGATTAAGAGCTATGGACAATAAAGTTAAAGGTTAATTAAGGAGCAAAACAGCCTCACACTTGTAAAATATAAAACTACCTGTTTAAAAATCCTGTAATTAAGAAAATAATCTAATAATGGCTCCTGGCCAGAGGCAGAAGCAGATTTCTGAGCTAAGCTCAGTTTTTCAAGCTAAGGGAAATATCTCACCTAACTCACATACCTAAGTGATGAAAGGTTTCAAATAATAATGTGCTCCCAAGGTGAAAAGGGACTCCAATCTCTTTTAGTGCTGCTACAGACTTCTCAGAGATGACTGCTACAAAAATAAAACCAATCTCATAAAACCAATGTCCAATTTACTTAAACTTGCTGAGAGAACTCCCTCAGAGCTTCAGTATATGTATGTTGCAGCAGGTTCCTTCATCACTCCAGTCTAAGTGGATGAGGAATTATGGGTAGTCTATGGTTTAAATTACCTCAGGTTTTTTTGTTTTGTTTTGTTGGGGATTTTTTGGGGTTTGGGGTTTTTTTTTTGGTAAAGCTCTCATTGAAAATAAAAACAAATTTAAAAGGGGATAAAAATATCAGTCTGGAGTAAGTTTCTTTCTGTTGGTTTCTGTAGAGTTTAAGAGAAAAAATCCACCCAAGCAATACCCAAACAATGTTATCCATATAATCTGCTTATAAACCAAACCACGGAAATTTATACATTCTGATAGACTGTTCCACTGCAAAAAATTGTAATTTTGTGCCCAGTGAAACTGGACTAGTCTTGCCATGTAGCACTCACAATCCTAAATTATTTCAAACTTTCTCTGTATCAGAAATAATCCAAAATCCATAATAGAAACTGCATTTTCCATTTTTGTAGCACCAGAAGATCTTGCAGTATATTGCTAAATAAGATTCCAAGTTCATGTGTATGAATAGTTCACCTTTAGTTTTGCAAGGGCAAACAGAGAAATAGAGTAATTTATTTAGCTGACATTGTGAGGGCATTGACCTTGCTGAAAATAGAGTCCAGATCTCCTGGTTCATAGCCCTGTGCTGGAGAGACCACAGTTCTCCTCACAAGTAACCTCCCAGGAAGCCCATAAAATTCCTAAGTGGCAGCTCTATATATAATACTGATCCAACATTTGCTGTGGGTAATGTTTTATCATAGATCTGTTGCAAATAATTTCTTTTAAAGTGTTCCTCTCCCCCTACCTAGTGATTTATTCAGTCTTTGTTGCCTAGTGTGAATCTTCCTTCAAAAAAACAATATGCAAATTCATAAAAGTGCAACTTCAGGGTTTTTCTTTTCTTTCCTGTTTTTTTTTGGTTTGTTTTGTTTTTTGGTTTTTTGGGGGGTTTATTTAATTTTATTCAAGTCATAAATCTTTACATTGTGGGAATGAACACTAAGAAACCTGGAGCAAACACTTTCAAAGCTAATTTATTTTGCTCTACAAATGCTGCATTTTCTCTCCTCTTCAGAATTTTCTGCAAAAATGGAAATGACAAAAGGAAAATATGCCAAGAAGGTTTTTAAGGCAGTGGTTCAAAATGGGAGGCTGGAGAGGAAAATGGCATCCCTCTGGTTGCAGTGTTTTAAGGACTTTTGCTAATCTTTTAATTGGTTAGTGTTAGCGTACCTGTCTATAGCTGTTATGAGACACAGGATTTCCAACAAAAAAAATTCTTTTTGAAAAGCCAAAAAGGAAATAAACATTGCCCCAGTAAGCAGACAACATGAACTATCCCTGTCCTAAAGCAGAGGGCTGGAGAGAAGTAGGGGTTTTTGGGACATCATAGAATATCTGGCAAAGGTTAGAACTGAACCCCAACCCACACAGAGGTATAATTGATTTAATTAATGTTAATTATCCAAAAGCCAAGAGTCAAGTTTGAGACTAAGCACTGTAGCCTGTATATCAAAGGGGAAATGGTGATTAGCAATCCTAAACAGATTTCTGGGATAAGGAAGGTTGGTAGATTGAAGAAGAGAAGATTAGTTATAGGGAGAAATTCTGTACTGTGAGGGTGGAGAGGCACTGGAACGGGTTATACAAAGAGGTTGAGGACTCTCTATCCCTAGAAGTGCTCAAGACCAAAGGAAGATGGGGCTTAGAGAAACTGGTCTAGTAGAAAAGGTCCCTGCCCAGGGCAGGGGTTTGAAATTAAGATGATCATTAAGATCCCTTCCAACTCAAGCCATTCAATGACTCTATAATACATCCTTAAGTAACTTTCAAGTTTGAACTTCTCTTTTAGTGGAAACAGAGGCTTTCAAAGTGTGCAAGAGTTCAAGTTTTCCATTTGTGTATCAGTGATATATCAATGCTTTAGCTCTGGCCAATTGCTCCTTTTCTATAAAATATAAATTATATCATGTCATATGACTTAGAAAAATAATCCTTGATCATGTAGGATCAGACACTTTAGCAATGGAGACTGTGGCACTAAACTAAAAGTAGCTGCAGTAACAGCTATGCAAATAAACTCTATTAAGCAGTTTACACTGGATTGTCCGAACGTGTCTGGAGAACAAAACTGGGAAAATCTCCTTCCCCTTTCTCAGTCAACCATGAAAATGCACTTTGTGACATGGCTGGTACAGAAATGTAACTTGCGCTCAGCCTACACCTCTCAAGCAGACAACAGCAGTGTTGAAAAAGAGGGTTTGCTGTATTAACCTTCATAATAAAGGTGATGTGCCCCACATTTCACTTTTCTTTGATCTCACTGTATTTTGATGTCTCCCTTTGTGCATGTTCATGCTCTGTTGGTTTCTTGCTCATTGAGGGCTGTCCTTTAAAAGGATTCCTCTCACTTGCCTGCATCTTTCAGCAAAAAATCAAAAGGAAAGGAGGAAGAAAAGCGAGAAGCTGGCTGAGTTTCTCAGAGCACCTCAGGCTTTAAATATAACTCGTCAAAGGCAAAGCACTGATCAACATCAGAACTGGGTTAGTAGTGCTGCCAGGCTCCTGTGGCTGTGTTTTTGGACATAGCCCAATTCTGTGGGGTTACCCCTGTATCTGGGTAAGAGATGAGCTGACCTGGAGACCAAGAGAAAAAGCTGTCTGGACATGCCATAACACAAACCCACAGATCACAGAATTTTGACTCAGTCACTGTGATTAAAGTAAACATCACTTTTAGACAGTTACTCTGATCCTCCCAAGGATGTGCTCCCAAGGCAGTGCTGCTCTTGATGATGACATCAGTGAAGAAATAGCAATTTAATCACTACTATAGATTATTATTATCTTAATTTTAAAAGGAAAGACTGCATGCTTCAGGCAATACCTTATGCTCAGGGGAAGGTTAAAAATCCCTGGGATTGCTCCTGACTTATCCCATTTTCTTCTCAAGTTACCATGGTCTCCCCCTTTCAGTTTTGATCACAGTTTCTCTACTGATTTCATACAGTGCCTGGGACAATTGACTTCTCATAATTTCCTTCTAAGAATAAACAGGCAAAAGGCTTTTGTAAATAACTTGTTGAGTGTGTTCCCATCTTATCCTGCACAGGGTCTGAAGTATTGAATTACATATTTTTACCTGAAATCATTGATTTTACCTCTTTTTTTTTTTAAGAGGTGGTGTCCTAGCTGTCGTTTAATCTTGGCCTTGCTAAGCAGTTTGCTTGATGTTGCTATGCCTTGGTTTGCACATTTTAAATTTTGGGATGATGATAATAGTAATCTATGACCTTTTCCTCTCCTGGGAAAACCAGAAAATTGATTAATGAATGTACTTGAAACTGCCTTCTGAGGGGGAAGAAGAAGAGTGCTGGTCATGACTATATAGTTAGAGAGGCCCCAGGAAATGAGAGCTCAACTTTTCCAGTGGTAGCCAGCTATTAATATGAGGATTTCATAGAGTTTGGTTTTAAAATATGTACTTTGGACACCTGTCTTTTCAAAAGAGCCTGCCAAAGAATTTTTAGGAGAAAAACAATGAGAAATTGCTGTCAAATGAACCTGTATGTCATTAAAAAGAGAGGAAATTTAGTGCTGTGACTCATACATGGAGCTGAAATAGATTGTCACAGCAGCCCAGGGCAAGTGTCTCTTATTCCTGGCAGCACAAAGCTCAGCTGATTGATCCCAGAGCCTTCTGAATTCAGCAGAAAGCCTCCCAAGTTACCTCAAACTAATTAGTTCTTCTGTTGGTCTGAATATTGCCAGCCACAAGAGGCTTTGAATAACAGGACTTAGAATTGCTGGCAGGGATAGCAAAATACTGAATTTTCCCAACCCACCTGAAATATCCTGGGGTCCTACAGCAATTCTGACTGCAACTACAGCAAAGTTTTGCATAAATTATAAGTTTATCAAAGGTGAGAGCAGTACAGGATGTGACTCTTTGTATTAATGTCACAGCAGGGAAAGCTGCCAGAATGTATGGGAATTATGCTAAAATATGGGAAAACTTCAGGATTTTCTGTACACTAGAAGCTGCTCAGGGCCTGAAGGGAGCCTGAAAACTGTGAGAAGCCTGCCAGAGAATCCACTGCCAGGGCATTGTTTGGAATCTCTGAAGGCTCCAGTGCAATCTGTGGCTTTCTCTGGCCCCTGCTGCAAAACCACAGCCACAGCCAAGGCTCTGGCATGAGGCTGGAAAATCCCAGAGTGCATAAAACACTCAGCTGCAGTTCAACGTCATGGGCTGCCTGATGGAAACAAGGCAGTTCAGTCACCCTGTGCCTCAGCCCCCTCATGTCCTGGCCTGTCTCTTTATCCCTTTGCCTTCTCTGTCTTGGTCACTGGCATGTTGAGACCATGAAGTTCTTATTCCTGTTTGGCATCTACTATATTTTCTCTTCCCCACAGGATGCTTGCATGAAGCCAGTGGATCCACAAGCTGATTTTGCTTTATTTTTATTCATGCAAGAAATCATATGAGGGAGTAAGTGTTTGAAGCAGGTTTGATGTACCACAAGGTCAAGGATCCTCACCACAGCTTTTGAAGGCAGTAGGGTTTTGTTTTGCTGAAGGTGCTCCCTGTCTTGCATTCCTGCTTTGTTATTGTCAAGTTATAACGTTACCTTGTATTTCCACCAGCTTTTATGAAATCTGTGGGCTGAATTCCCAGCAGTGAAGAGCAGCACACCTCAACTAAAGTCAAGATAATACAGGCAATCCACATTAGATAAACATCTACCTTATTAGACATTACTTAATATCAATTTGTTGTTATCAGTTTGCAATTTATCATTACTACTTTTATTTATCATCAAGCTTGTTTCCTCAGACATTATGAATCTTCCTTACATAAATGGATTTGGACATGCATTACATTCCCAAGGCAGCAAGATGGAAATATGAAGAAGCTTAGATGATATTTTCAAGACATCTAATTAGTTCACATCCTAAAAGCTGTGATATAATGGATCTGTTGTGTATATTTGACTGATAGAGAGACAGTGCCAGACTGGGGATAATGACCAGGACCCATCTGGTGCACAGGGAGGTGGCAGCAGTCTGGAGAGACCTCATGATGGAGCAACTGTCAGAGGTTATAGTGCTGCAAAAGCTCATCTTATCTCAGTGGCTGATGTGGATTCAGATGCACAAATCCTTCATGGAAAGCATGAAATTTGACCTGCCAAACCTCACTGGTCAAAAGCCTACTTACAAGAGTTTTCTCTGGCTGTAACTCAAGGCAGGAGGATGAGTTGTAGCACCTGCTTTTGTCTCTGGCTTGGATATAATGGATTTGGGCAGGGGGATAGGAGGGAGATGTTTGCAAATAAAGACTTTCTGCACATTTCTCAACAAGCACTAAGAAAGGGCTGGAAGGAGACTTTGAGCAGGTGCTGCTCTCTCCACTCTATCACTCTGCTCTCTGGAGATAAGAAGATCATCACTTTTAAGCTGCTGGGTTCATTTTCCATGGATTGGAAGGGAGGAACTGTTTCTCTGTGCCTACAGCCAAGAACCAACGACTGCCCACTGAGGCATGGCCTAATTTTCCACCCTGCTACCTGTCTCAATCACTCAGACATCAGGGATACATGGAAATACTGCCACGGTGTTAGAACATGATGGATGTCATGGTTAGCGAGCCTTCATTTTCATGGGTAATGAGCAGAAGAGGCCTCTACATAATTCTGCCTCTCTAGAACAATGGTGAGGAGCTGAGACATGCCTAAATAATGTTCTTGCTTAATGTTGTTATTTAGCAGGAATCGATGTTCACACCTGTTTATTTCTCTTTCAGACACAAATGAACACAGTATGCACAATTAATATAGTTAAACTGAAAAATAGCCCAGTATTGATTAGCCAGCTTTCCATTACACTGCACAACATCAGTCAATCTCTCCCAGACACCAGGAGAAACCTAATGGGCTTTTATTCATCACAGCCTAAGAAATCCCCATGGAAAACTTTTTTCCACCCAAACCAGTAAATCTCAGGAATTTTGTTTCATTCAACTACTGAGTATCTGCACTGCCTGGAGTGTGAGAGTCACATTCCAAATGTTAGTGGCATTTTTTAGAAGCATTGGGTCCTCAGAAGCCTGGCAGCATTGCTGGATTTTTGACCTCATTTGATGTGTTTTGAGGTGTACAGTGTATAAAACTCAGGTCTGATTCCAGTTTCATTTTCCCAGGTCTTATTCCAGTCTCATTTTCTGTTCAAGCTGTTAGAACCCAAGCTCTGTGCTTTTCATCTCTCTGTGATCTAAATCCCCAGATGGAGATGAGAGGGTCAGAGATGGGGCTGATTTGACTTCAGATGAAAAGTGAGACAAATTACAGCATAGATGTATCTGAAAAGCTGCTCTCAGTTATCTCTCATCCGTGACCTGCTGCTGGCTTTGCATGTTTGGACGTCAGCATTGGGCATAGTTACAGCTGCCATCCTACAGCAGTTTCAGGAGTTAAGAGAAGGCTTTGGGAAGGAATTCTTGTGCAAACCTGCTGATTGCTGATTTGCAGGAGAGCTCAGTCCAGCTGATAAGTGACAAAATGCCAAAGGTTTCAAAGGACACAAGAGAATTTTAGTTTCACAACAGAAATAGATGTAGTCACTTAGGGTAAAAATCTCATACAAATCTTCATAGAATATCCTGGATTGGAAGGGACTCAGAAGGATCACTGAGTCCAACTTCTGGCACCACAAAAATGGAAAGTTAAATGCTGTATCTAAAAGTGTTGCCCAAATACTTTTTGAACACTGACAGGCTGGAAGTCATGACCACATTCCTATGGAGTTTGTTCCAGTGCTTGAACCAAGCTCTCAGTGAAGACCTTTATCCTAATATTCAATCTGAACTTCCCCTGACACATCTTTTAGCCATTCCCTCACATGTTATCACTGAAGATAGCAGCACCTTTCTCTCTCCTGCCTCTTATAAGAAAGTTCTATACAGCAATGAGTTCACCTCTCAGGTTTCTTTTTAATTATCTTTTTATTTCTACTATTATAACTAACTTTAGTGAACTTGCAAAAAAATTTTTTTTTTATAATCACTTAAAAAAGCAATAGTAAAACCACGAATATGAAGTTGTTTTCAATGAGAAATCAATCAATCAATTAGCCATGGTTTTCAAGCACTTTTTGCAGATTTTGGCTTATGGATTCTAAGTTTCCATGTCTAAAGATGAATACTGAAAATAACATTAAAAAATGCAGAATATTTTCAATTTCAGTTTCTATTTTGCCATGCAATTATCTATATTTAAGATATCTTTAGAGGCATACAACCACTAGTGGAAAATATTCAAGGATCCTCAAAACAAAATGGATTGAAAAACAGTGCAAACAGCATAGGAAGTATGCCTTGAAATGATACAGCAATTCCACTACTACATAGAAGGCCTTTGTGGATTTAAGAAATCCCATAAATGTACTTTAATACATTACAAAGAAACTAAAATGTAAAGACCCGGTCCAAACTCCCCAAGCTCATGCTGGAATTTACTAGCTAAGTGAGTGGTTTAGTGAAGATTTACGATCTCAATATTGTCTGAAATTCATGGGTTTCTCATAGATTTTGTTACTCTGTGTTCCTCAGATGCTATACTTTCATTTCTAGAATGATGAAAGCCCTTTATTTTTGTTTGCTCAAAAACAGAAGTAGAGAGGGAAAGCTGCCCAGGTCTGTAAAACAATAATTATGGTGGGCAAAATTTGATTACTTTTCCTAAATATGTGGATGGAGAGGATGAAGAAAGCAGGTGCCACAGGGGCTTGTGAAACTTCATGTGAAGAATCAGCCCAGTTTATTTGGTCAGTGTCCCACATGGGATCACATGTCAACATTGGGGTGGAGATAAAGCTGGAAAGAAGATTTGGGTAAATGTGATCCCTCAGCATCTGCCTCATATTTAGGCATCCAAGTGCCAGAAGTCAGCATAAATTTCTGAGACTGCCAAAGAGGGAACATAGCACTTATTTTCCATTTCAGATCAGCCAGTATGTACGTACTGCCAGCATGGTGCCATCTGGCTCCTGCCCCACGAACATGGGAATAACATCATCAGTTGGGAATTTCCCCATCCACTGGATCTCTGCATGAGAGTTACATGGCACAGAGTGGGAAGGAGGAAGAAACTCTGTGCTGTGTCACTGGGGTCACACCTTCTATCCATGTCTTGATGACCAAGACAGAAAGTGTTTTCCATGACACAGGATCACAGAATCACAGAATAGTTTGGGTACCCAGAGAGCTTAGAGTTCATCCAGTTCCAATCCCCCTGCCATGGGCAGGGACACTTTCCAGTATCCCAAGTTGCTCCAAGCCCCATCCAACCTGGGCTTGAACACTTCCAGGGACTGGCCATCCACAACTCTGCAAAATTTGTGCTAGGGCCTCACCACCCTCACAGTAATTAATTTCCTCCTTATATCTAATCTAAACCTACTCTCTTTCAGTTTGAAGCCAGTTCCCCTTGTCCTGTAACTTCAGGCTCCTTAAATAGTCTCTCTCTATCTTTCTTATAGGCTCCCTTCAGGTACTTAAAGACCACAAGTAGGCTACCATAAAGCCTGCTCTTTTCCAGGCTGAGCAATCCCAGTTCTCTCATCCTCTCCTGGTGGGAAAGGTGCTCCATCCAACAGATCCATGTCCTCCCAGTGCATGTCATATCCAAGGAAATTGCAGAGGCTGACGAAGGGCCAGCACTTAGAAAAAATCCCAAACAAAGAGATGCAGCTTTGTCTTTGTGAGATTTCACACGGCAAAGTACAAGGCAATGAGGCAACAAGGCCTCAACAATATCTCACCAACAGACATTGCAAACTCATCAGTCCTGCTTCTGCCACTCACCCAAAAGAATGGGAACCATTATTCCTAATTACACAGAAGCTGCAACACAGTTAATCAATTTACTTTGAGATACAGGGCTTGTTCCTGGGTGCAGAGAATTAATTTTCTTACAGTAAAGCCTGGGAAAGTAGAAGATTGGTTCTGGTTGATTTACGGTGTAAGCATTTTTTTATTATTATTTCAGGAACAACATCCATTTAATTGCAAGACATCTAGAAATTGAATACAAAAGGAAACCTTTCATTATTCATAGATAGTATCTTCCTCAATCACAGATTTGTTTGGTTAATAATAGCTATCAAAAAAAAAAAAAAATTGCTCAGGATACCCTCATAGAGTATCTTATTTATTACTTTTCTATTTTAATACCTAAAGGGATGCTGAAGATGAGCTAAATTCTCCTCTACTGCTCTTAGCTGGAGGATAGAAATAAAAATTCTTTTTTTTTTTCAGATTATCTTTGCCTCAAAATGTGGCAGTTTGATTTTGTGTTTTAAAATACAGTATTACAAGAGTGAAAAAGTTTCTGGTCTCTGCAGTGCAACCACTTCTCAAGGTCTTGTTGCTGCTGTTGCTTGTGCACAGCCTGTGCCAAGGCTGACCTAGGACCTCCACAAGAGTAATTAAGTAATTTATTTCTGAACTTTAACAACAATTTCTCAATAAAGTACTGACACATGTCAATCTGAATTTTTGTAAGTTTTCAGTGCCTTATTATCAAAGCCTGGAAACGTGTAAGGGAAAAATTATTTAATTATTCTGCAATTTCTGGCAGGAGTGGTTGATGGCTCTAGATTATTTGTCTAAGCCAAATTTAAAAAAAAATAAAAAAAGGCAAAGAATTATCCTACACAAAAATTCTATCTCTAAAGAAGTAAAATAAGAGCTAAAAGATGGTTTTGGTTCCCAAGACCTAGAGAATTATCTTCAAATACTACTGATGCCTAGTTTCTCCATAAACATAGAGTACACAGTAAGCCTCAACTTTCTGCTTGGGGTGATGAAAAAGTTGGTTTGCTAATGCTTGTAAAGTGCTTTAAAATCTTCAGTCATAAGAAGAAAAAAATGTAGCAATTAGTTTTTAATGAACTAGAAATAATGAGCAGTAGGTCTCAATGATTTTTTCTTTTCCTCCAAGAAAATCTTTCCTCTTAAATTAGGTGTTTAATTCCCTCTATATATCTACCTAGATCTGTTTTTCTTAACATCCACATCACCATTTTATCTTAGCACTGATACAGAGATCAGAGTTTGCTTGTTTCTTTCCCTGACAACTTCTTTAGCTCATTAGTATTGATTTAGAAAGTATCAAAGATAAATTAAGGAGTGGAGTTGGCGAGCAATAAGGTGCCTCCAAGGGTTTCAGGCCATGAGATGAACTACCTGCAAGGTTGGAGCAGGGATGTTTCATGATCTCCTATAGCAGGAACTGCTACATTTCCCCAGGTATCTTCTGTAAAAGGCAGAATTTATCCACTGCAAGCAGAAACAACTCCATGGGCTGGTCGATTTGAGGCACGCCCCATCTGAACCCTGATTTCACTGACCACCACTGCTCATACAGATTCATCATGAGCAGAGACTTGTGAGCTTTGCCCTTTGAGCATTAGAAATGGGCCTAAAGCAATATTCAGTGCAGTTTCCACGACAGTAATAAGGGCAGAGTATACAATTATTTCCTAGGGAGAATTTATAGAGTGCTATTGATTCCACATGTATGCTAAAGTCCATTCTTAATTCCTAAGGACTCCTTAATTCTCCTGCTTCATGGCAGTGTTCCTAAGGAGAGAGGCAGTGTCAGGTTTTGCAGCAACATAGTGAGGAAAAAACAAGAATTAACCTGGCCAGCATCTGAGAAGACAACATAGTGCTTTACATCACCAACTTCTTAGAAAAGGCTAAAACCCAAATTTTTGTGTGTTCTGTATACCTGTGGTGCTATAACAAGAAATAAAGGTAGTAATAACAGTAATTAGGAATTGTAAGTAATTGATATAACTGCGAAGACTCACATTCAATTTTCCAGTAATAACAGTTCCTATTCACGTCAGAAACTAATCCAAGACAATAATGTTTATGTAAGACCAGAATCTGATGGGCAGAAATGTTATTCTGATTAAAATACTCTTCTTATCCTCAAATATCCTAATTCTGTGTCATCGAGATAACAAATGACCACTGTACAGGGTGGCATTGAAGAGATATGTACATGCTAGGCAAAAAAAATACATCTTATTCTTGTATTGATGGGTATAAAAAATACAGATCTACTGTTCTTAAAAGGTTGCTTTAGATATAGTAATAATTCAAAAACTTCAGTCCAATTCTACTAAGAGCTCCCCAGCTTTATTTGCCTCATGTTAGAAAAATGTTCCACTTCATCTGTTGATACACGGCACAAGGACACTTTACTTGACCACAACAGAAGTGGCTGTGTCTGAGTTTTTCTGCAATTTAGTCAGCTTTGCGCAGTTTTCTTTGTATCCATTACTTTTAAAGTGCACCTGAAACCTCAGCATGATTTACTTCCACACTGTGAACAAAAACATTTTCTCAAGACAACCTTCAGAGAATCACAGACACACAGAATGGGTCAGGGTGGAAGGCACCACAGTGGAGTCATCTGGTGCCACCTCCCTGCTCCAGCAGGGCCATTCCAGACCACAGGCACAGGAGTGTGTCCAGATGGCTCTGGAATATCTCCAGTGAAAGAGACCCCACACCCTCTCTGGACAGTCAGTTCAGTTCACACTAAAGATGTTCTTCCCCATGTCCAGGTGGAACTTCCTGAGCATCAGTTCCTGCCCATTCCTCTTGTGCCATTGCTGGGCACCAGGAGTAGAGCCTGGTCCCTGCTCTGACCCTCCCTGCAGACACTGCCAGCGATGAGGGCCCCTCTCAGTTGTCTCTTCTCAAGGCTGAACAGCCCCAGTTCCCTCAGCCTTTCCTTGTAAGAGAGATGCTCCAGACCCTTCCTCATCTTCATTACCCTCCCCTGGACCTGCTCCATGCCTCCCTTCTCCTGAGGAACCCAGAACTGGACAGAGCACTCCAGATGTGCCTCACCAGGGCTGAACAGAGGGAAAAGATCATCTCCCTCAATCTGCTGGCCTTGCTTTTCCCTGTCAGAGTCTGGAATTATGAGAAATATTTCTTTGCATGTTTAAGAGATTTTAAGATCTCTCACAAACAGTGTTTTTAACCTTTGTTCATGGAAAAAGGGCTTTTAAGCTCTGGAATGAAGCAGAGTTTTCAAGAGTGTGTATTAGATAGTAGAATAGTGTGTAGTTTTATCACAGGGTGAGGATTTTAGATATAAAGGGGTTTTAGGATGGTAAGCAGGTGAAGGCAAGATGGAGAGGTCCACGTGGCTTTTGGGTTTCTTCCTTCTTCCTCATCTGCTCCATGTTCTGCAGTTAGGTGGCACGTTATGGTTGGTTTAGAGTAGAGTCTGACTTTCTGACATAGATAATAGTTATTGGAGAAGTATTATAAATACTGATTACGTGGATTGTAGTATAAATATTCAAGCCACCCTGAGGATGGGAGGATAGAGGATTTGGAATTTGGTATTCAGGGGTTTTGGGGTTTTGTGCCTTGAACTCTGCAGGTCAGGAACAGAATGTAATGATAAGAAATAATAAACTATGAAGAAATCATAAGAAAAGACAGCTCGCAGCCAGTTCTTCAACATCTCTGGGCTGGGAGAAAAAAACTGTTTGCATTCTTGGGCACAGAAAAACAGCCGATCAGCAGAGACATGCAAAAATATTTTTTTATAAACTCAAGATTTCCCAATGCAACCCAGGATTCCGTCAACCTTCCTGGCCCTAGGTCACACTGCTGGTCATGGAAAGCTTGTTGCCCACCAGGTCCTTCTCGTGGAGGAGGTCTCCAGCAGCATGTGCTGGTGCAGGGGGTGATCAAGTGGAACAACTTTAGGGAAGACAAAAAGAAAATTGGAGACCACTCTTGCCTTATGTGTTCAGGGACAGGCTGTGTTGTTTGGGGCACTCTGTGTCTGTCAGTGGCTTGGAAGCCATTCATGAGAGCAAGAAGTCTGTCTGGGGTAAATCAGGCTGTCTTTGAATACAAATAAAGGAAATTTGGGGTTTATTTGGTATAACAAGGTCATCTGCAACCATTCCTCAGGTGACAGCAAGTGCAGGGAGTGTGTGCAACCTGGACCTGGACCTGCTTCCTCATCTGCCTCCTAAACAGGTCTAGACAAAACAATCTTACCTAGATTTTGTGAAGGAGGTAGAAAATAACATTTTTTCCCTTCCCTTTGGCTGGGACTTGGGAGAATGACTACTGAAAGGAGGGAGAGGGAACACAGACACTTCCAGAGGGTTCTAGTGATAAATGTGTTGATGGGATGGAGTTCTTAAGATAGTGTATGTTAGATCCATTTTAGTTTTGTACAGCAAAACCAGCAAAGTTTAAAAGGCAATATAATTTCCTTCTCAGTGTTATTTCCTTTTCAGAGCCTTTCTTCTTTGACTTTCTTTTTTTCCTTCCTCTTGTTGCCTTTTTTTTGTTTTGTTTTGGTTTGGTTTTGGTTTTTGGGGTTTCTTTTGTTTTTTGGGGGTTTTTGTTTTTGTTTTGTTTTGGGGTTTTTTTTGTTTTGTTTTGGTTGTTTTGTTTTGGTTGTTTTGTTTTGTTTAGTTTTGTTTAGTTTTGTTTTGTTTTGTTTTTAATGCTTCCTAAACTACCTGAATTGAAACATTGGCAAGAAATTCCAAGTGCATCAAACGATATATATTTCCATAATAAATGGGATTCTTTTTTTTCATGGTCATAGATGTAAGCATTGTGAGACTTTTCCTCTCTGGATTTAGCAGTAGATTTTGCAAAAATAAAAGGAAAGGAAAAACCAGCAAGTGTAGTCACAGCCTTAGATTTAACTGCAGGCAGAGCTCTGCTGTCTCTGGGCATATTAAATAGGATTATCTGTTTTTCAAGGACTTGAGAGAAATTTTTTAATGCTCCCTTAAGAAAGTTTCAAAGGTGTTGGCCCTGTAACCATGAGGTTCCTACAATGGAGATTTTTACATTAAATTCAATGTACAGGTAAAGAATCTGCCCAGAGCCACAACAGAAATCACCAAAGACTCAGTTATCACACACAGACTATCTTAAGCTTTCTCCTAAATGCTTAGAATTGATGCAAATAATAATAAAGAGACCTTTTCCACAAGAGTTTTTAACATTCTTAGGACATGAACCTGTGCTTCCATGGTAAGACATCTTTTATAGGAATAGCACAATCACTTGAGCCCAAGGAAAGCAAGAAAGGGGTGATGCTGAGTGGATGCTGACTTGCTGCAAGGGGAAATTCAGAGTCTCCTTGAAAAGAAGCAATTATTTTATTGAATCATTCCATGTGCTAGTTCAACATCTTTTGGAAGGCTATAGGAAAGCTGGTTCAGTGGTTAAAATGACACATAGGTGCTCCAGAGAATGGGATTTTCCTGCATGCCAAAAATTCCATGTCCTTGGTCAGGTCATTTAGGAGAGTTCAAACTTTCACTTTCAGTCATCAGAAGAGGTTGCCCAGGGAAGTGGTGGAGTCACCATCCCTGGAAGTGTTCAAAAGGTCTGTGGATGTGGCACATGGGGATATGATTTAGTGGTGAAAACGGTGGTGCTGGTCCATGGTTGAATCCAATGACCTTAGAGGTCTTTTCAAGCTTTAACAATTCCATTCCTGTTATGCAATTCCTCATTAGTTTCTGTGTTGCCCTTATGTGCATGAAAGTGATAATTTAAGGATCAAATAAGGATATAAATGTTCTGCTTCACGTGGCTGCTGTGAGATTAAGGACATTAAAAACGTTGTAGAGATCAGATGCTGTGATGACAGAGGGTGGAGACATCCTTGGTCAAGCCAACCCAAGTGCCAGTAAAAATCCACTGTTCACTTTAAGTACAGTTTTAGCAGGCCTGCACCACTGCACCAACTGGAAGCAGATCTTTCCTTTCAGGTTTTAATTTAGAAAAAAAACAAAAAAAACCACCAAAAAAACCAAACCAAAACAGCAACTTTATTTTAAGCATTGCTTTAGTAAGGGTGAGATAACCTTTGAACGTTGTGATAAAACTGTTGCACTAAAAATATTCAAGTGGTCTAAAAATCCTGCATTGCTTTTTAAGCTTATGGTAGCTCCAGATATTCTATGGATTAGTAGTGCACATTTACAGGAACTGAGAGCATGGAAAAAGGTTTTTTTGGGGATAAGGCAAGGCAAGGCAAGGCAAGGGAAATTAAACTTCAGGGGCAGCAGGTCCCCTCTGCTGTTCTGTATTTGGAAGGTTTTACTATCCTCTTATTTAGGGACGATTTTTGCCAAGTGAAGTGTATGTATGTCTAGGTGATAAATACACATTTTCCCAGAAGTGCTTTCAGTCATGCTTTACATTTCCAGCATTACCTCCTGAACCCTGTCATGGACCACCACCTCCAACTCCTACAGAGCATTGGCCACTCAGTATTTTCTAACATTCTCCTGCTGTCCCAAGTCCTGCTGCAGAGTTGATGGCTCAGATTTTGTTGCAGCTGATTAACTCTTGCTGCACTACAAGTGCTATTTTTGTAAGGCAGTGGAAATCTCGAAATCACAGCCCTCATTGTGCAGTCAAAAAATGGAAGTGCATTACCTGTAATTTCCCAAGCATTTCATTTCCTTAGAAGATTTATTTGTAAACAAACAAGAGCTTTATTGTTGCTCGTTGCAGACACGCCGTAAATTAGTTTTTTCTACACTGAAATGCAGTAGCATAAAATTCTCACTCGAGGAAAGTACTAACTGGCATTATGGCATTGCTTTGTTAATTCTGTTGGCACATACACTGCTGGCCTTTAAATTATTCCTGCACACCAGAAACACTTTGTATCTAATGACTTCCTGAACTTCTTGTACATTAGTTCACGTTTAATCTAATTTAAATCATTGTCAAAATGATGAATGCAAAGAAGACACAGACAATGTTGAAAGCAGCATGGCTCCTGAGCCAGTGAGTCATGGTCACAGGAACTACCACAGTAAAGATTAATTTGAATATGCTGAATTTGGCTTTGATATGTTTGTCAAGATTCTGATTCATTCTTATCAGTCTGACTTGTCATTTTTAAGCAGATTGGATTTCCCACATGCTCCTCTTCTCTAGCCAGTTCTCAGTTGTTACGTTTTTTGGTTGTTGATTGCCAGTGGAATGTAATAAGATAATGAATTTGGAAGATCATGATGATAAATTTTATTTAGGTGGTTTTTTATGACAAGGAAGTCCATCATTAATCCATGATATAAATCATATATTCCCCAGTCCTTATCATTGTTTGACTACAACATTCCTAATGGAAAACTGTTTGATTTACACAGTCATCTTCCCAGATTTCTTCCATGCTGTTTACAGCAACAGCCCTGTTACTGCATGTCAAATATCTTACAAAATCAATTTATGATATTTTGCCATCCCACACTGATGGAGATTTTCAAAATTGCAAGAAATGTCAAGACATCTATTATGGCCGTCACCACATAAGTTTTCCCTAAGCCTGAGCTCAAAAAAGTCCATGAAAAACTGTTTACAACATGTAGGAGCCTCTCAGGCCCTCTTGAAATTTGAATTCAGCACTTGAGTTCCTGCCTTCCAGAGATACTCAGTGATGAGACTTACACTTACAAGCACTAAGGACTTAGTATTTACTACTTAAGTCTTCATAAGTACTAAGTGGACAGCAAAAGTTTCCAGATTTGTCCTTTGAGGAGCAGCCTCTTGACAAAACACTTTCCATCCAGCTGGAAGGAGCGTTCCTCAGCTCTGCAAAGAGCAAATCCAGTGGGAGCCATCCGAGCTCTCCCGGATAAGCACGCAAACGTGGGACACAAAAAGGAACATCTGCTAGGAGGGAGATAGAAAAGAGGGAAAGCAAAGCACAGATGTGTGCTTTCAGTTCTTCCCCTGTCTGCTTCTCACCTGTGTTACTCAGTGCTACCTGCAGAACTGCCATGGCACAAACAGTGTCACAACAGCATGGCTGGTTTGACTTTTACAATTTGTCCAGTGGAAGAAATAATGGCAATAATGCTGGAGGCCAAGTGCATGATAATTATCCCAGTGACCATTTCCATGTTCATGCACAGCTGGTTGTTTCAGGGTAGCTGCCCAGAATTCCCCATCCCTGATGAGCTCTGCATCCGCTTGTTTGCACTTTCTTTTTATTTCCACCAGATCAATCATTGTTAACCACTGACAGTTCTGCTGGGCAGTGGGATGGACAATGTGCTCTAGGACACCTTCACAGAGGGTGGAAGGTGAAGTTTTAAATCATGCCTTGCACCTTCATTATCCCACTTACAATTACATGTAGGATGCATTGGTCCATGACCTTGAAAGAGATGGGGAAGAGTCTCTGTGTCATCACTTATGAAAAGGGTTTTCTTTCTCTGCAGTGTGTAAGCATATCATTGCTTTTAATACATTAATTTTATGCCCACAGTTCCTATGTTGTGTTATCACTTCTCATTTTTTTTCTAGCATCATTATGTTTTTCTCTCACAACTTTCTAGGAGCTTTAAACTATTTTTAAATTGCTGTCTATTTTATTTTAACTGCAATCTCCCATCTCTTTTATAGTTCCTTCCTATATTTCCCTCTGGTTTTGCTTCATCTTCTAATTTCATTTTTCCTGGCTTCATCATTTTTATGCTGGCTCTTTGAATATTGTTTTCCCACACGTAGCTCTTTTGTTCCATGTAGCACTGAATTGTTATTTACTCTTTGAAACAGAGATTTGGATGCCTCCATCTAGCTTGTGCTTGCATTTCATATATAATGTGTTATCACAGAGTGTAAGAGTCCACCACAGTGGTGATTATTTTTTTAACAGTGAAGCCCTCTGGGAAGATGCTGAGTGCACACAAAGAACAAGAGCTGAGTTCCCCTCAAAGCTTATAAGAGTTTGCTTCGACAAAACCTTTGTGCTTTGGCTGGAGCAGTGATAGAGATCATTTCCAGCAGAAGGATTTTCCCAGGGATTATGGCTACAAAGGTAATCAACCCATTCTTGAACTTTAAAAAGTGCTTAACACTTGGTTTCCAGCTTGCTTAAACCTTAGCCTGACATTTGAGATCTCACCCTCCAGGAATTTAGGGGCAGCAGTTAAGACCAGTCATGACCCACTTGAAGCAGTGCTAAAAACAGCCCAAATACAATGTGTAAGCAGGAATTTCTCCTGTTCTGTTTGTATTGAGGTGAAAAACAATCAGGTAAGTAATTTTTGCTGTATTGTAAGAGGTTTTCAGTTTCTTTGTATTTGTTTTTTGACAAATGTCACCACATTTTTGACAAATGTCTTGTCAGTTAAAGAACTTTTATCTGCAGTCAAAGTTGTCTTGGCAGCAGTAGGATGTTTTGTATTTAAGACTATTTAGTTCCATAGAACTCAGGATATTTTCAGGGTTTTTACTTTACAAAATAAAGACAGGGATCAGAGTTAAGCTCGTCCTTTTACTTTCTAATCCGAGAATGGGAAAAAAAAAAAAAATAAAAAGGAGAAAAGAAACCTCAGAAAGTGTAAGAAAAGTGTGATAAAAGGCTCTTCATCAAAATGGTAGTCCAGATTCACAGAAATTCATTTTTTACTAGAATACTGTTCATATTTTGCATGAGGAGATAAATTTGAAAATTCGTTCTTCAGATTTTATTTGAAATGAAATGCTGGGTAAAGAGGTTGTAGGCACAGGTTGAAGTACAGAAATTTTCGATGAACATAAGAAAAATGTAATGTGAGTGTGGCTGAACATTAGCCACGGATTCTCACTTTTTCAGTATTGACGAGAATCTCTCTTTGATATCAAAGCAGTAAAAAAATTCTAATTCCTAATGTAGGAGAGAACACCCTGCACTCTGGACGGGCCTGTTGTTTCTAAATCCAGCAAGGCCAAGTGCAAGTTCCTGCTCCTGGATCTGGGCAATCCCAGACAGAAGCACAGGCTGTGCAGATAATGGATTGAGAGCAGCCCTGAGGAGAAGGACTTGGGGATGCTGGTGGATGAGAAGATCAACGTGACCCAGCAATGGTGCTCTGGAAGCCCAGAAAGCCAAATCTGTCCTGGGCTGGCTCCAGAGCAGGGTGGGCAGCAGGTGAGGGAGGGAATTCTGCCCCTCTGCTCTGCTCTGTGTTAAAAACAGGCCAGGAGACCAGCTGATCTGAAAAAGCCTTTATTAAGGACAGCTTTGGGTGGGGAGCCCGAGGGCTCCCACACCACCACTGCTCTCAGGAATGATGCACAGGAGGAGTGATCAGCTTTGCAGGCAGCAGAGCTGGGGCTGCCATCCTCACAGGAATACACAGGAAGACACTTGTTGTCCAGGGATGTTATCTCTGGTCCGGTTCTTTTTAAGTTATTGTAACACCATTCAGACTGTGAATGTGGAATTGCAGAAGTAGTCCTACTTCTTTAACTGTTAAGATATGTCTTATTTAGTCTTCTATTTCCATGTTGGCTCGTTGTTCTTAGGGGTTTTTATTTTCCTGTAGTACTGTCTGTCTCTTCATTTGCATGTGGTCTTGTGTGCAGTTCTGTGTTCCATTTTTGGGGAGCAGTGGAGGCAATACCTGACGTGAAGGGGGTACAGGTACAAGGTAAGGAAAAACAACCGGGGGCATTGACAATTTAACAAGAACTTTTACCAACTAGGTAACAAGTAACCCTTAACAATGATAGCAGTGACCAGCTTGGCTAAGCAAACACTGTGGGGATGTTTATTTACCACACTCTGCTCTGCTGAGACCCCAACAGCAGTTCTGCATCAGCTCTGGGCCACCCAACACAAGAAACACCTGGACCTGTTGGAAAAAGTCCAGAAGAGGCCACTAAGTTGATCACAGGGCTGGAGCACAGCTATGGAGATGGAATGGGAAAACTGAGGTTGTTCAGCCCGGAGTAGAGAAGACTCCAGTGAGATCTTGGAACACGTTCCAGTGCCTAAAGTTCTCTGAGAGAGCTGGAGTGGGACTTTTTGCAAGGACATGCAGTGATATGACAAGGGATAATGGCTTTTAACTGAAAGAGGGAAGATTTAATTTGGATGTGAGGTAGAAATTCTTCCCTGTGAGGATGGTGAGGCCCTGACACAGGCTGCCCAGAGAAGCTGTGGCTGCCCCATCCCTGGAAGTGTCTAAGGCCAGGTTGGACAGAGCTTAGAGCAACCTGGGATGGTGGAAGGTGTCCCTGGCCATGGCAGGGGGTGGAATGAGGTGAGTTTCAACCAAAACCATCCTATGATTCTGTGGTTCTTTTTGCTCTTTCCCAAGGTCTGCTTGAAAGAGACATTTTGCCTTGGCAGACTGGAGCTTCTCCCGGCCTTTTCCCCTCCTTGCCTTTCTCCCAGTGAAGAGCTTTGTTATAGAGCTGGCAATAATTCAGTGGCAGAGAATGGACAGGATTACAGTGCTACATTTAATTCTGCACACAATTCAACAGAGTATGAGGAAGATTTAGCTGGGAAAATGTATCCGTAGGTTCAATTATTTTTATTTTTTCTTTATTATTTGGGTTTTTCTAGTACATTTCTTTTGCTTTATGAAGTGACATCCTGAAGCTTGCATGGATGAGGATGAAATTTAATTATCACAAAAATCTAAAATTACTTTATTTTAGTTATTAATCCATGTGAAATGAACAATGAATATTTCTCCTACCATAAACAATCCCTCAGCCTAGACACAGAAAATCCCCAGCCACCTTCAGTTTAGACTGTTTTCTTGAGGTTACGTGATATGTCAGAAAATCTCCATTTCATACAAAGCTGATGTTAAAATCACTTTTATGTCTGATTCTCATTTTCAGCATCTGGTGTGGTTACAGTGAAAATAAAATACAAAATACAAAAATAAAATCTGTATCCTCATACACAGCACAGGTTATCTTCCACCTTCTATACCCCTTTGGAATTCCTAAATATGATTCTGTGTCACAACTCTAATGGAGTTGTGACTTGTTTTATTCCATAGATTACCATGTGAACACATTTTCATTGCTGAATATTCTCAGCTAAGCATGAGCATGCCATAAAGAAGGCAAAAATAAGCATAATTTGATGCTAAACTGCTATCTCCACACAGCTCCAGAGATTTTCTAACCAATACCAAGTCATCTGTATGTCTCCTGCCAGTATTTATTTTTTTTATGTAGGAAAGCCTTTTGTTAACCAGTGCTGAAAGCAGCACATACTCAGGCTTTATGTGGTGCTTGTGAAAATGTGTTTCCAAAAGGTCTGTGTTGCCACATGCAGCTTTCAGGAGCTTCACCAGTATCCTCACCAGACATTTTCTATCCTGAGTTAAGTCTGATATGGAGAGGCTGATCTTGGTGTCTCAGAAAGTGCAGAAATTTATGGGGGTGGAGGGGTGGAGAAGAGGGATAAAATAAAACTAAAAGAAAAAAAAAACCAAACAAACATGCATTTAAAGTAAAAGGGTGGACAGATGCTTCTCTCTAATTATTTGTTATAACACTCTAGACTTCAAATCTACAGAATATTCCATAAATAGGTCTTTTCTAGACTAAGAGTCATAGAAATATTTAGGTTGGAAAAGACCTCAAGGTCACCAAGTACAACCTTTGAGCCCTGACTATCACGTCCAGTTGTTCCTTGAACACCTCCAGGGATGGGGACTCCACCACCTCCTTCCAACACCTGACAACTATTTCCATGGAGAAATACTTCCTGAACCTTGAGGCCGTATCCTCCTGTCCTACCATTTATTATCTGGGCCTGGCTACAATCTCCTGTCAGGGAATTGAAGAGAGTGAGAGTGTTCCCCTTGAGCCTCTTTTCCTCCAGGATGAACCCCCCAGCTTCCTCAGCTTCTCCTCACCAGACTCTTGCTCCATCCCTTCCCCAACTCCATTCCCTTCTCTGGGCTCACTCCGACACCTCAGTGTCATTCCATGACAGGAGCACAATCTCCTGGACAAGAAATCAGAAATACATGAGAAAATTGACCATCTCTACCAAAATACATCAGATTTATGGCACAGATGTTGTTATTATCATGAACACAGCAGCCTTACTATGTGTGCTTAAGGCTGTGTGGTGGATGCAGAGGTATGATTAGACTAAGGAAAGAGATTTGATAAATTGAAAGGAAAGAAGTTCCCCTGCAAACATTGTTCAGTCTCTCTTTTCTAGACTTTTCCAGTCTCCCATGAGCAGGTGGGGGTCCTCCATGATCTCCCAGGACCATCCAGAGAGAAAGGGTGGAATGAAACTCTCAACTGTCACAGCTAGTCATTCTAAGGAATACTTAAACATATTTGAGTGACTTAGGAACATATTTACCTTGATATACAAACTGGGGTTATCTAAAGTCTCCTGCATCAGAAATCATAGCAACATGAAATGGTTTGGCTTGGAAGATCATTTTCAAAGGTTGTTCAGTTCCAACCCCCTGCCATGGACAAGGACACCTCCCACTGTCCCAGGGTGCTCCAAGCTCTGTCCAATCTGGCCTTGGACACTTCCAGGGATGGGACAGCCATGGCTCCTCTGGGCAATCCATGCCAGGACCTCACCATTTTCACAGGGAAGAATTTCTTCCTGATTATTTTAAACCTATTCTCAGGTTAAAGCTGATGTTTGCTCAGATCAAAGACCCACAGAGAGCCACAGAACGAGTCAGGTTAGAAGGGACCACAGTGGCTCTCTGCTCAAGCAGGGTCACCCTAGAACACATGGCACAGGATTGCATGCAGATGGCTCTGGAATATCTCACAGAAGAAAACATTTTGTTTAATTCTTCCAACATGTTTGCCATGAACCGCTCATTAAAACATTGTCAGACAATCAACATGGCAGGCTGCCCTTTGTTATCTGTTTGATTTCCTCTTATGAAACGATCAAGCAATTTTGTTGTGATTTCTTCTTCTTCACCAGAGGGCAAAATAATAAAAGTAACTTAAACAGCACTACTTTTTGCCTTCATATTCAGGTTTAAAAAGTCTTGAACATGCAGGCAGGAATCCCCCTGTTCCTAGACCATGGCTTAATTATCTGGATTTCAAACACTTTTTTTTTATTTACTAGTGTTGCCTGATAATTAGCTCTCTGCTTTTTTCCCCTCACTGACTTTGTTTGATAAGGCTTTTATAGAGTCTTGGCATGCATAACTCAGTGAGTCCCATTTGAAAGGCAGCACATCCCTCTGCCTCTCTCTGCTCTGTCCCAGCTTGGAGCAGAACAAAAGTCTAATTGGCACTGTTTACAAACCACTGCACTTGGGAAGAGCTGTGCCTCCATTTGATAAATAAAGATGCGAGAGATGAGAAAATTATAACTAATTCATGCCTTGAGCCATCTATGAGTTAAGAAAGAAAGAAGCAAAATGGGAAAAGAGGCTCAAAAGAGAAACAGGTGCATTTGGAAGGTAAATGGTCTGCTTTGAAAACAAAGAATCTGGAGATTTTTAAGAGATGGTTGAGAAGAATTGATGATTTATGAGGTGTGTTGGATCAATAAAAAATTCCCATGCTGAAGGCAGAGAGGTTAAAAAAAAAGAATAAGCCTTTGCAGGACTTTGACTTTGCCCTCTTTTTAAGGAAAATTTCTATGATAAATCAGAACCTGACCCACATGGACTGAATGAAATCAGTATCCCTGCTGTAGAAAGCTTCTGTAATTTTTAATACAATATTTTTTTATGTAACTTTGGAATATGATTTATCAGAGAGTCCTTAAATCAGGTGGCTGGACCCTGGGAAGGGGACACTGCATGGGCAACCCCTTGGTATTACAAGGACAGAGCAAGAATTGAGCCATACTCCTCTAGAACAGCATTGCAGCCTGTGGTGACTTGCTGTGAAGGAACTGGCAAATCCAGAGGTGTCGTCATTGTCTCTAAATGATTTTAACTGCTTTTTAATTGTACCCCACTATATAATCAGAAGCATAACTGATCTAATAGTGATGTTGAAAGTCACTCAAATGTTTATTTTTTTAATGATCTGATAGAAAAAAAAATATCTTATCTGCTGCTTTATATCTTAGGGATTGGGCTGATAGTTCAGGCTGAAAGGTAATCATCCATATTCACTGGAATCTAATTGTGTACATGAGAATTGTATAATATGGAATAATAATATAGAATTGTATAATTGTGTTTGGGAGCAATTCTTCCTTTCTTAACTCTAATTGATTGTAAATCAACTTTCATGTAGTACTAAATCCTCTGAACAACCTGAAGTACTAAATCACTGGAACAATATAGCTTTTTAATTTAAGGAGTCTGTGTGTTCCCTGTGGGAAAACTGGGAAAATCTGCTTTTCTGGGATTGAACACCAGTCCTGGCTGGTTCTCAGCTATACTGGGACAAGATCTGAAATGAACTGGGGAAATACCCCCAGGGGCACAGGGGTAGAAGGGAACTGGCAACAACTCAAACAATTTTTCAAAGAGCACAAGAACTCTTGATTTCAACAAGAGCTGCAAAATGGCAAGAAAATGGGCATAGAAGGAAGGAGACCAGTGTGGCTTAGTAAGGACCTCCTGATTGTAATGAAATAGGAGAAAAATTACCTAGGCAGGGACAGTGACTTTGGGAAAAATCTTGGGATATTCCAGTGTTCAAGATGAGTTTGAAAGGGGCTCTGAGTAACCTGATCTAATGGCAGATGTCCTGAGCCATGGCAGGATGGCAGGACTAGGTGATCTTTAAAGGTCCCTTCTAACCCAAACCATTCTCTGACTCTCTAAACAATTTGTCTGTGTCATATCTCTGCTTAATTGTTGTGGTTTAAATGACAGGTGTCTGCTAAGGAAAGCAGGAGCTTCCCTTGGAATGGAGAATTTAAACCCCCTCTCTCCAAATTATTATAACTTTGAATTTAAGGGGCTCTCAGGCAAAGATATGGGAATAGGAATAACAGTTCGTAATTAGGGGAGGTAAAATAAACAGTAAAACCAAAACACATGCAGTACGACAAACAAACAAACCCCACTGACAGAGTCAGGATGCAACCTGACACCCTGTGGGTCAGGGTGCTGGTGGCAGTGCCATTCCATGGTGGCTGCAGTCCCAGTGGCAGATGTGGCTCTGTTGAAGTGATGCTCCTGGAGAAAAGTGGAGTTCTTTTGCTGAAGGTCCAGTGGTGATGGATGGGCCTGGTCTTCATCTGGGAATCCAGTGGAAAGGCTGGATTGGTGTTCCAACTCCCAGATTTTTATCCAGGTAGGAATACTTGGCTCCTCCCCCTGGCTGGAGCATTTCCCAGTAGGATGATGGAATTCTATCAGTGAGACTCAATGGCCCATTAGCAGAGGATCTCTCCCTGGAGGGAGTCTGGGTTGTGGAAGAGATAAGAAAACTGCCCCAGCAGGTTTATTGACAGTTGGCCATGGACAGACAATTACCCCACCCCAGTTTGATCAGATGGTGATAGAATAGAGTTTTAGTTACATTTTGCACTGCAACCCATGACATTAATGCATTTGGGAAGAGCTGTCATCCTGCTGTGTGAGTGTAGTTTGTGGAATAATAAGGATTTCTAATATAGTGTTGTGCCAATTCCAGAGTTCTTTTTTTATTAATTAATTCCCAGAATGGCCCGACATTTTAATAAAGAGTTATCATCACATGTATCCAGGGAGGAGGTAGACAGATCGTGAGGGATGAAAGGAGGATTCTAGTTCAGTGGAGCCATAAGCTACACTGAGACCTACACCTGTTTACTAACCAGTAAATATTACTGTTTCTGCCCCTCTGGTGTTTTATTAGATCTTCTCTTTCCTGAAATAAATCAAGCTCTCAGCTTTCTGAAGCAGAACAAGAATAAAATCTGAACTTTCTTCGGAAAAATGGCAACCAAATTCTGAGACGTGGGAAAATTTTGTCCCACAAAAATTTCAAGAAAAAACCCATCAGAGTTTGGCATTATAGTTGAGGACTTATTGCATTTTGTTTCCATGACCTAAATAAAGATTTTTGAAGGACAGGTGAAGTGTATTGGCATCTTGACCATATGTGGAAAAAGGCTTTTTGTTGCTTTAGGCGCAGCACACAGGAAAGGTTTTGAAATTACAGACAGTAAATTTCTGGGAGATAAAAGGGCTGCATTGGGGAACATCTTGTAAATTATGTCAAAAAAATCCTTGTAAAGCCACAGAAGAAACGCAGCAGCTGACAGCACACTTACACTGGCTTTTCAGAACACTGCATTTCCATCTGAAAGTTTGTGGGGGGTCAACCATTTTTGAAAAATTAGGAAATCACCAGTCTACAGAGAGAAGACAGCAATCATTTTAAACTATTAGATTCTGTATGAGAGAAAATGGAAAACGCTTATTGAAAGAGAGGAGAGAGTGTTCCGGTGGAGTCCAAAATACACTTCTTGATTTTGTTTCTTCAGCTTCACTTCACTTCAAATATCCTTATAAGATATCATTGTAAGACAGTTGTGGTCTCTGTGGGTTATTAATTTGATTTCTGAAGAGATCTTTAGCTTAAGGAAAAAAAAAACAAAACAAAAAAAAAAACAAAAACTTGCAGAAGGCGTCCACCTCCTTCATAGCAGAAACCTTGAAATTATCTAATGAAGCTAAACATGGAATGAACAATTTCAGAGTCCTGCAGCAAATAGATCCTGACCTGGGGTACTGCTAGATGGAAAACATCTGGCAAATTCAGAAGTGCAGGACAGATTTAGAAAGGTAACAGCTTGCAAGGGCTAGAGGTGAAGGACAGAGTAAGGCTGGGAACAGTGAAGGGTAAAGAGGTAGAGGAGAGATGTTTTAAACTAGTTTTGAAATGTGGGCTGGTGAAGGGATCCTATAGGGAAAGAGGAACATTTCCCTTGGATGGGGATGTCAGGGCATGAAATACCAAAGCTTAAACTGAAGCAAGCAATGTTCCTCCAAGGCATTTATGAATAAAGGCAGCAGCACAAACAACCACCAGGCAAAAACTAATGGATCTGAGAGTGAGCTGCTGTGCCAGTGTGTGAAGAAAAACACAAACTGATTTCTCAAAGGCTTCCACAAAAACATCTCTGCAGTGACAGGACATGGTGAAATGGCTTTTAGCTGCAAGAGGCTGGATTTAGACTGGATATTAGGAAGAAATTGTTTACTGTGAGGGTGGTCAGGCACTGGCACAGGTCGCCCAGAGAATTTGTGATTTCCCTGTCCCTGGAAGTGTCCAAGGCCAAGCTGGATGGGACTCTGAACAACCTGGTCTTGTGGAAGGTTCCCTTCATATGGCAGGGAACTGGAACTGGGTGATCCTAATGGCCCCATCCAAACCAAACTATTCTATGATGAAAAAATCCACAATGATTTAAAGCAACCAGAGAGAACAATGACAAACAACTGTGCATTTTTTCAGCAGCAACAATTACAATCAATGCTGATGAAATTCTGGAAATATTCATGGATCTGCGACTTAGAAAATGGCAAGAAGAATTGTCCACTGAGTGCTAACTGTTTTCTCAGCATTAACCCTGTGAGTGATTGCCACAGCTGCTGACTGACATTCCAACCATCAGAGGTCTCACCACACAAGCTCAGAGTCTCGTTTGACAGCTGGTTGGGAATTGAAATGAGCCAAGTTCATCTATGGCCACACAACCCAGCAGTGCCAACAGCACAACAGAGAAGATTTCTTGAACTTCCAGCTCTCTTATCTGAAGTGATTTAAAGAATAGGAACTTTTTAGGTGAAAGCAAACAGTTAAAATGGAGATTGGAAATTATTATTGTTACTAATGACTTAATTAAGGGACATAAGAGGCCAGATAAATAGACAGATGAATTAGTAGTTCAGAGGAAATTTGGTAGAAAGAGGATTCTCCCTGCTACAGCTTAACTTGCCACAATTATCTAATAATCACAGTAAATATGGAGATCAGCAGATTATTTTCTCAACATCAAATGACTTATGTGGCATGTCAGCAAAACACCCAGGAGAGTAAAACACACCAGCAACTGCTCTCTAATTACTCTTTTCAGATGGAGTAATGATCTTTAATGTGCAGTGGATCTCATTAATTAAGTCTCAGATTTTAATTAACTCTTTGCCTAATTTACCTGCCATAATACATTATTGAAAATGTCATCTTAGCAGGTTTTTTTCTCATTTGAGGAGGAGAAAGAGGAAATTGTATTTTCATAAGTGTTTTTTGTTTCCTCTTTTCTGGAGACTCTTCTGGTAATGAGTAACTTTCCTAATACAGATATGTGGAGTAAGAACCTACTGAAATCTCCAATGTGTTTGGTTGCCTAAATCTAGTGAATTCAAGGGGATATAGCAGATGATAGTCTTCAAATGTGCCTCACACATATTTTAGAGTTTCTTTAGGTGCTTTAAAAATTGTTAACTGAAGAAGAACTCCTCTCTTCAAGAGGAAACAGCAAAACTGTGGTAGTCAGAACTAGTTTGTGATGTCCCAGGTCTGCTACACTAGCCACTAAAATAAATATACTCTAAGTCTTATTTGTTGTTTAACAACTGTCTCCTTAAGCACTGGATATCCTTCCTGTCCCATAAAAACAGATTTCTAAGTGCTCCCCACACATTTTAAAAGTTACCATTAATCTAGGTATTGTAACTAAAAATAAATACAAATTTCCTGTGTAGCCTGTGGCAGGAATCCCATGGAAGGATGTACAAGGTTCTTCCTTGAGTTTGCTTTTTTAGTGCTGCCACTGTCAAGGAGCACAAACTTCATAGCAGAAATTAATGTATTTGCTGTTTCATTGCCCTCAATAAGAGTTTAGTTCTTGCTGGAGTAGGTTTATCCTTGCTACTCCCTCCTAGGGAATAGTGGTAGAGTCAGTATCTTGTTACAGTAGAGGAATGCTCTTTCCTTAAGATCTTTCCTTAGGAGTCCAAAGTGAGAGTTCCCTCAGATTTCTCCCTCTCTAACAGCTCTCTTTAAAGAATGGAGACCAAATTATTGTGGCTTATTTGTGGTTTGTAGGTGAACACCTGATTTTCAGTCCTGTCTTCACCATTATGTTCGTATGAAATCCTTGTTTCTCTCGTTCCCTCTTCACACATCTCCCACTTTGTATCCTAAGCAATTCCTATAAAAACAGGGAATATCCTGAGTTGTAAGGGACCCTCAAGGATCCTTTAAGTCTAAATCCTGATCCCTCAGGAAACATTTCTCACTTGGTTTGGACAAGACCATAGAGTTTCTATTTCATGTGGGTACTTCAGTAGCAAAGGAAAATAAATGTCTTTCTTGCACTTATTTTTTGGCTTATAATTTTGCAGAAGACCTATTGCATTTTCTCTCTCCCTACAGTATTTCCCAATGTTTCTAAGGCTTGCTGATGGATATTTTTAGGCAAACCTCAGTGGAAAGATGTTCTGTTTATAGTCAGGCACTTATGAAGATGAATATGCTGTAAACAATGACTACGCTTGATAGTGATCCTGCCCTGATCTAACATTTATTGATGTAGGAAATTAGAGACTTGTGCTAAGCTGAACTAATTGCCATAACTACAGCTGCAGACAACTGAGACCCATTAATTGCCTAAAAAAATAACAAAAAAAGAGTTCTAATTTGTTTCGGGGATATTAGATTTTGTCTAAGATTCCCCTTACTTTATGACCCCAAAATGTATGGATCCACAATATTTTTTCCTGTTTCCTAAGTAGGAGAGAAAGTTCATCATGAGACATGACAAATTTCTGGAATGTATACTGTGGAAGGAGTTTTGTAAGGATAAAGAGATGGCTGGAGTTACTCATTTTGTGTTTGTCTGTGGTATGAAAGTCAAAGCATAGAACTTGCTCTTGAAGCACTTGAAACCAACATTTTCTGGAAATTTTGAAGTGGTTTATTCCTTCTGCCTTCAGGGTAGTTATCTCATCTTTGACAAGAACATTGGTGAGATTAGAAGCACCGTTGACTTTAGATTAGTCTTCTTCTGGTTCTTCTGAAAATACTTCATAAAAATTATGATTTTGCAATAGCAAAAGCAAAATCTATAATTAATAACAATAGCAATTTGATTTTCCTCTTCTGCTATAAATTTGATGTGGATGCAAGATTTGATAAGGAAGCAGCAAGAGATGAAGAACTACTGAATGTTTTTCAGTCGCTGGGATAAAAAAGCAGAGATGTTGAGGTAGTCTTTAAAACAGCATCCACTGCTGTGGCTGCAACTTTTGGGGTGAAATGTGGCTGAAGGGGATTGACCAGATATAGCAGTAAGTTAATGGTGAATTAAATTCTAAGAGAGAAAAAAACAACTTAGAGGTGTTTTTTCTGTCCATCTTGCCCTCAGGTCTTCAAAAATGATACATGGTGTTGTGAAGAACTTAATTATGTCAAATAAAATATTCCTCTCTAAGTTGCAGAATTCTTTGCCTGTAACAAGAAAATTAATTGCTCCTTTTTGGTAGCTAAGACGTTCTCAGCCAGATAAATATTTGGCCCTAAGTTGTCCAAATAGAAATTTATCCATTTAAGGGAAAATAGCCCCCATCCTTGCTGTGCCTTGTCTTGATCCAAGTATGTGATAGAGACCTATGGATGTTCATTATCTAACTCAGACCTCAAGACTGCACTGTGGGAGACCATTGTGCTGTGATCCCCTGCTGAAAGGGATGTATTCCACAAAAATATATAAATTTGGGGCTTTTTTTAGAATTCCTTTCAGGTGTGTCTTGAATGGGTACATGAATTTCCCATTTTCAAAGCCATTGTCAGCTAGATTAAAATCCCAAATATATTAATGTAACACAGTGTTGGAAGACATCCTTATCCATGATGAAAGAACATCCAGCATTTGCAGCCCACATCCTATAATTTCTTCCCTTCTGGGTCCTACCTGTTTTAGTTGCTTACTGCCTACATCTACTGGAAAATGGCCATAGGTGGCTTCAGTTTTTTTTAAAAAAAATTGTAATCACACATTCAGGAAGCCATGTCCCATTTTAAGTCATTAGATAAATGGTTCTAGGTTTGTGTTTCTACTGTTTTATTTTTAATTGGTAGTGATTTGTCCAGAGTTACCAGTATTGTCATCGTAGATGGCAAGAGAATGAACAAAGCCCTGATTCAAAGGAGAGACAAATTACCCCTTAATCTTGTCACATCATCCTAAAGGATAAACAAAGAGAGAAATGTTGTTAAACAATGAAAACAGACCTGCTGAGTCTCTGGCAATCTGGAATTTCGACTTAATCTCTCAGTTGTCAGTGTTTTTCTGGTTCTAATACTCACAGACAGCCCAGCCCATTTCTGTCTCAACAATTTCCCTGTTGGGGCTGTCCTGCGCTGCATCACACACCAGGTGGGCGGGTTAGATGTTCAGCATGGAGAAAAACAAGCTAATAAATCTTTGAGTTATTGACCTAATTGAGACATCAGCCCTGAGAATCCCTTCCTCAGAGCAAGGAGTTCCTTTCCTCTCTTCACCACAAAGCAGGGTTTCCACCCAGCAATATCCCCTTTCCTATCATTCACCAGCATCTTGTTTTACAGCACCAGCAATCTAGAATTCTCCTGCTGATCTCCAGTTGATTGATTGATTGATTGATTGAGTGAGTGATTGATTAAATTCCCATGATTTACAGCTATCAGTGATGCGTTGCCCACAGGAAAGGCAGTTGTTGCTCTCCCACTATTGAATCATGGTCAGATATTTTCTGATTCAACCCAATATGGCCAGTTTACAATGGGAAGATGGGCCTGCAGTTTCTTCCAAGTTTAATTGTCCAACTTTGGTGCTGATTTACTGGGCTTTAATTAAAGACAAAAATAAGTTCTTTGAGATCATTGGGAACACAGACTTTTAGTGTGGCTTAATGACACTCATTAGATGTTTCACCATTATCCCTCTATTTATATCCAAATGAAGGAAGCTTCCTCAGTGTGGCCTAAAATATCTAATTATGGATTTCTGGCTTCAAACGGGACCATGTAGGATTCCCAATCATTCCCTGTAGTTTCCCAGCACACTGTTTTATCTCAAAAGCTCGTAACAAGGCTGGAATAACTCCTCTGATAACAATTCCACAACTTTCATTGACAATTACTTCTAATCCCAGAATGATTGTTAAGTTATGATATTTCTTTTCATGTTACTTTCAAGTCCTCGTTAGTGAAGTCCCCCTAGTTTTGCACACTCTGCTTTGTTCTGTTTATGGGCTCCACTTGACTCTAAGAGGTGCTTGAGCCCTTCTACACCAACTTTTTGAGCAATGGCTGCATCCTTTTCTCTGAACAGAAACTGCTCAAGTTATTTTTAATTACCAAGCCTATACACAAAAATTTCATCTTTATTTCCTATATCCCATCTCAGCTCTCTTCTAAAGAACCACCGTACTGGGATAACTTCAGCATTTGTAGTCTAACTCGTTAGTGTTGTATATATTATTATATTTTCTTGTAAGTACTCCCTTTTGAGTAGCCATGTAATTTTTTTCAGATGTTTGAGGAAGACAGAGAAAAAATTTTTTTGGTTTTCAGTTATTAAGTTTTTCATGTGCTCAAAGACTTATTTAATCACACATAAAAAACTTGGGCTGTTTGTCTTAAAAAAGGACAACCAAGAGGTGACTCTATTATGGTTTAAATATCTCCACAGGGAGAAATACCAGGTAGTAAAGAGATCTTTAATTTAGTAGAGAAAGACATAACAAGAAACAGAGCCCAGAAGCGAGAAACATATAAATTCAAATTAGAAACAAGACACGAATTCTAAAACACGTGAAAAAATTAACATAGACTTAAACTCCCAATGGTCTTGGTGAATGCTCCATCTTCCTGGGCTTTACAGGCCATATGCAGGTGGGATTTTTTTTTCTGGATGGTATTTTTTACAAATATGCATTTTGGATTCATCACAGGACAAACTGAAAAAAAAAATTCCTGGATTTTTTTCTTCAGAAAGCTATAGAAGATGTTTGAATAACTCTTTTGGGCCTGAAATCTTGTGAAATATTTGATTGACAAGACAATCCTGTTGCTATGGATATTAGGAGAAAAACTGACAACAGCAGGATGGGAACTTAGTTGTGAGACAGATAGCTTGGTGTATAATGGGTCAGAGTAAATTTAATTTCAGTGTGACACATACACACAGAACCTGTCTTCGCTAACAGAAATATATAGAAACAGGCACACTGAGGAGGAAAAAAAACCTCACAGAAGCATATGGACCATCCTGCTCCCAGCGCTCGCTCTGGATATAAGTGGGTGGGAGAAGAAATAGTGTAGGACAGATATTAATTCATATCCTCACAGAACAGCCTAGGTTGCAAGGGACATCAAAAGACCTTCTGGTCCAAGTTTCCATGGGAAAGGGGGCCTAGATGAGGTCATCCTGCACCTTGTCCCATCCCATCCTGAGAGCCCCCTGTGAGGTTGTGGTGTTGGTTGATTGCTCACACTATAAAAAATTTTCTCCCTTATATCAAGATGAGACATCTCCCATTGGTATCCATTTCTCCTCATCTTCTGCAAGTGGCTCCTCACAAAGAGAGAGACTCTGTTCTTTTTGACCCACCCTCTAAGTACTGGAATATTGTGGTGATATCTTCCAGAGCTTTCTCTTCTCCAAGGGGACATCATTCCTTCACTATTTCTTCACGGGACAGGGTCTCCATTTTGAGACGGGGTCTCAAATCTCCCTTTGATCATCCTTCCCTCCTCTTGAGCTGTTTTTCCAGTTTTCTTGAATGCCAAACTTCTGTGTTGGATTACACTTGCTACAGAAGAATGATTTTAATTTTGCTTTAAGAGTCTCGCTCTATCAATCTGAGCCCCACATGTTAATTTCTCAAGATCATTTTGAATGTTAATCCTATCCTTTTGAATCCTTTAATAACCTCTTTCTTTTTAATGTCTGAAGTACTTTTTCTATAGCATCTTCCACACTTCTAGTGAAAATACTGAATATATAAAATCCAGAAGCAGTTGGTACTTGATTTTTCCCCTAAATTTTTCAACATCATTATTACCAGCTTCACACCCATTTTACAGTAGTGACAAGGAAAGTGCATATTCCCCTTTTTTAAAAACTTCACGAGGATTCTGGGAATGAAAGGGTGTGGGCTGGCTCCCTACCTTGTCACATAGCCATATTTTGCTAAAAAAAAACAAGGAGAAAGAGAAGATCAAAGTTTTGTGCTGTAGATGCTTAGAGATCTCAACAGCAGCAAGTTCTTGAATGAATTTGCAGTTTTGATTGCTAATCCTTTAAATATTTCCCTTTTATTCAAGGTTAAAGAAGAACAAAGAGCTGCCTCAGGTTTAGGATGAAGTGCTTTGCCATGACATGCAAAGACATAGTACAGATAGTTACTGCAGGAGAAATGAACCAATAACAATCTCACTTAATCTTAATTTCCTTTTCTTTACCTTGGCAATTGTCACATAGAAAGAAATTCAAATTTACCCAGAAGTTGCTTCCTAAATTGGTCACACTCAATTTCATAAATTCTGTTTGCCTGTGCTCTGCTTTGGTCACTCTGTAACTCTTTTCACCAAGAGAAAAATAAATTGAACCCCTTAATGCGCAGGCTTCAAGCTCACAACAATCACCGGGAGTTCTAAACATTCCTTTTCCCCTTTCAAAAGTTGGATCCTTCTGGAAGCTGTGGTCACACCAAATCTCAGAATAGTGGAATCCCTGAGGTTGGAAAAAACCAACAAGATCATCAAGTCCAGTCTTCAACGAAATACCACCATGTTCATTAATGTGCCACATCTGTTCATGTTTTGGACCCGTCTGAGGATGGCGACTCCACCACTTCCCTGGGGAGCCTTTTCCAGTCCTTAATGACCCCTGGAACACCACAGGTAACTGAAGAAACTCTTCATACTTCCACTCACTTCCATTTCCCATGACATTTTGCTGCTGCTGTCAAGCATTTGATATAGCACGTGATGCTTTGGGACAAAAGCCTCCAGAGGACAGGGACAAGTGGACCCAGCAGCAGTGCAGTGGTCTGTGCTTAGCCTGATGGATCAAAATACTGCAGGAAAATGGGATTTTATTCCATGGGTTGTGAGGACTGATTCAGTTGCTCATGCAGTAGAGATGTAACGACACCTCTGGGTTATACACACAATTAATTCAGTGTAAACACAGGAAAATGTTGCTTACAGAAATAGTTACCCGCAGTTCTAACTTGCTCTGCTCAGGTATTTACCTAATTTGAAACAAGAAAAAGCAGTCATTATGCATTAAACTCTCCTAGGACACCATGAACAAGTTTTCCCTGAGTAATTGTGTAGATAGCTCTGAAAAATTGGTCTTGGAGTGCCTGTAGCAATAGATACATTCATCATGAGAGCACTACCAAAATGCTATATTTAAACTTATCTAAGACTCTGAGAAAGTGGGAATCTTATTAATGCAATTGTATTTGCAAACACAATCTAGTTAAAGAAGAATGGAAGGAATATAGATTACTCTTCCCCAGGGAGAGAGTAATTTTCTCCAGAGGCTAATAAATGATCTACACTCAGGAGATTATTTTTTGAAGTTAGTTGCACTCAAAAAGTCATAAATAAATAAAATAATATTTAGTACTGTATTAATTGGTAGGAAAAACACTTCTAACACATCAGACATCTGTAATATGTTTTTCTACACATCCATATTGTAATACAGATAACAGATTTAATTAATGCCTATTTGTTTGCAGAAGTGTTCTCATCATTTATTTTAATGGCATCCATCATGGAAAACCATCTGCTGTTCACAGGGATATTATTTATATATCTACTGAGATTCCATTTAAGTGTAGAATTATCAAATAATTGGCTATCAGATGTTAAAAAATATTTATTTTCTCTCAGTTCATTTAAAATTAAACCTGCTTAAGGTCTGATAATCTCTGCCTGTTTCAGACTCTAGATTTAATCAATTTAAGGACTAAAATAGAAACAAGCTGTTTATTCTAATTTTTTTTTCTACATAATATACAGATAATAAAGGCAAAATATACAGAAATAGAGCACACACCTTCCTCCCTAGAGGAAGTCATCATTTCAGACTGGCTACTGAGGCTCCCTCATGCCACAGAGGTGTATTTAGAGTCCTGAAATCCTACTAGAAGAAGGCAGCATGAAAAACTGGCAGCTACCTAAGCTACACCTTTAAAAATGCATGCCAGAATTACAGGAATTGAATAACTCTGTCTCCTGTAGCCCTTGTTCATATTTTCAGGAATATGACACCTCATTTTCTTATCCCAGGTAAAAGTTATAACTAATCAGACATGTCTGCAGTGATGATAACAAAGATTTTCAGAACAAAATGTGTCAGAGGAAGCATTTCTAACCACAGGATAGATTGGGACTCAGCTCAGCAATGAAGTAAGAGATATTCAAGGTGAGTATTAAAAACAGGGAGCAGGTGGCACCAGAAACATGTTTGTACTGTGAGGAGGAAAACACAATACCAGGACCTCATTTCTACTTCTAATGCTGTCATTTTTCATTCACTTCTCACTGGAACAGATTCTTGTGTAACACAGGGTGAAGAGCTGAGTGCAGATATTGGTGTGAGATGTTCAACAGATCCATCTTCCTATCGAGACATATCTGTGTGAGCATCAGTCCTTTTCTTGGAGCTCTGTGGCTGCTCTGCATCCTCCTCATGAGGCAGATCTCTGCTCGCTGGTGACTAGAACCTGAAGGAATGGCTGGAGCTGTGCCAGAGGAGGTTTAGGTTGGATATTAGGAAACAATTCTTCATCCAGAGGGTGCTTGGACACTGGAACAGGCTCGCCAGAGAAGTGGTCACGGCACCAAGACTGCCAGAGCTCAAAAGTGTCTGGACAACTCTCTCAGGCACGGGGTGGGATTCTAGAGGTGCCCTGTGCAATGCCAGGAGTTGGATTGGCTCATCTTATGAGTCCCCTCAACTCAGGATATTCTAGGACTCTTATGAATAAACTGAGGAGTCACAGGAATATGTGATTTCTAATATGGACAATTCCCTTGTGTAGTATAGAAATAGTCTTGGAAACCTTGAGCATCAACTTCAAAATTCAGTCATGTGCAATTATCATGAATAGCAAGCCTAGAATAACTCACAAAGGTTTTGGGTTTTTTTCTATTTCTTAAAAACAACAACAAACAAACATGTAGGAAAAGAACAAGGGAGAAGAAGACCAGGGTGGTTGGGGCTTTGAGCACCTTGGTCTCATGGAAGGTGTCCCTGCCCGTGGTTGCAGTGAGATGATCTTTAAGGTCTCTTCCAACTCAGGCCATTCCAGGATTCTGTGAAAATATGGAAATATAAACTCTTCAGACAGACTTCTGCAGGCATCACTGTGAAAATGCCAGACTGTGGAAAAATGACAAACAAGAAGTCCTTAGTGACTCTGGATTTCTTACAACCTCACTTGTCTGGAAAACCTGCTTGAAGCTCTTTGTCTTTTACAGCTTGGATTGTGCACATTTATTCCACCAGGCAAAGACTTTCAGAGACAGCAATGAAAATTGAGGTTGTTTGTTGTTCTGTAACTCTTCTAGATAGAGATAAACAATTCTTCCTTCTTGTTGTAATTTAATCATACACTGATAAGGAATAGCACTTCAGATTTCTATTTTGTTGATTAATTCTTTTGCAAGTGAAGGTTATGAAGGGAAGTTAAAAGACAATGATATAAGTAAAAAAAAATCCTAATGCTACATAGGTTTTTCCTATATAATTTCTACTTAAATAAATAATATTTTTCTTTTCTGTGTTACTGGATATTTACAAGTTTTCTTGTAAGAAAAACCGGAACTTTAAGTTTCCTCTGATCACAGGAGCAAAGACCTCACTCAGATACTGAGCCTGTAATTCATTTGCATTAATGAATCAATGGACTGGAGGTTATAAAATCCTATTGGGAGTCTGAATTTACCAGTTTGAATACTGCCCTAGGAAAATGGGTTTTAGCAGCTTGGAGCTTGGTCACATCTTAGTGGCCTGAAGGATAGAAAAAAACAGCTCAGAACTCTTCTTTCTTTTTTTTTTTTTTTCCTTTTTTTTAAATGATGTATGAATTTTTCTGCTTTTCTATTTGAATTGTCTTTTTTTTTTTGTTTTGTTTTGTCATTTTAGATAATAACTGTATCTTGTCTTCTGCTTTGTTTTTTATGTCCAAATTTATTTGTTATTTCATGTCCAAAATATTTTAAGTTTCTAAACAAAAGCAGAAAGGATTATAATGTTAGTACTGGTATTAACAGTAGATTTTTAATGTTGCCCAACTCTCAGTCGGCTCTTTAGGGACTGGGATGATACATTTAGGGAAAGGGGGGAATTCTTGGGGTGCCCTGTGCAGGGCCAGGAGTTTGATTCAATGATCTTTGTGGGTCTCTTCCAGCTCAGGATATTCTGTGATTCTTTGAACTGTAAGAAATTGAGAGAAATCAAAATAAAATAAAAGGAAGCCCAAGAAAAGGCAGAGGACAGCTTCCAGCTGACCTAAGAATAAATCATAAATGGATCTCTCTACCTACACTTCAAATAAATATTCTGTATATTGCTCCTGTAGTTCTGAGAATGATTAATCAAGACAATGCTGTGATGGTGTGGCTGATGTATTTAATCACTAAAGCAGAATAACAAAGTGCAATCAATATTGTAACGCAGGCATTTTTAGCCCACTAGATTCAGGATGCCAGCCAGTTTAGGCAGCAAAGTAGGGGATGTTCTACTTCAGTACCTCATTTGCTATGTTTCTGAGCAGCACTACTTTTTTTCCTATATAATGCGTAATTCAAAATCAAACTCAGAGATCCTCTGAAATTAACGCTGGGAAGTAAAATATTTTTATCAATAACTACTTTTTGGGTTACTGATCATTTGTGAGATACTGCTATTTCTCTGTTTTCCTGTGAAAATACATTTCTCCATGGGCTTTGCAAGGAGTGGGGTGAGAAATTTAATGTTTAAAAGAAGATGCAGCAGCCTTTCAATCACTGATTTTATTAATATAAAAATTGAATTAAATCACTCTTTTTCTCTTCACAGAATTGCATTGTCCCACTACAAATTTCCTATCCATGAAACTACTCCAATAATAATAATAATAATAAAATAATAATATAATAATAATATAATATAATAATAATAATAATAATAATAATGTTAACGAGTAATTTTGTAAATATTTTACAAAACAGATAAGGCTATTGTAGGGTTAATGCTGCTTCCTGTGCAAAAATACTGAAGAAAGAAGGAAAGTAATTTTATGAGAACTGTAAGTACCCACCATCCCAAACCGAAATGTTAAGTGTGACTCTATTCTATCTGAGAAAAAAGATCCCATCAGCATGGAGATGACTGAGATGATAAAGAGAGTTATCAGTGCAAATAACATCCCAGTCAATATGAGAATAAAAACTGTTGTTATGTCTGTTTGCTCAGTGAACAACTACGTTAACATATCAGAGAATAAAGAACTTTAATAGCTCCCAAAAAATGAAAAAACAGCCTAAATATACTCATGCCTAACTAGTCTTTCTTCTTATAGGGATGCACTCCAATGAAATTTAAGTGAAATTTAAAATAAATGTTCCGAGGAACTATGAGGTCTGATTGCTTTTAGCTCTGCTGTGGGGATTCTCTAGTGTCTGTTGAGGTGATTGATCTCATAGGAGGTTGAGAACTTTAACTGAAGTTCCTCACTGGGTTCAATAATCCATTTTCTTTAAAATTTTTTATACTTTTTACCTTCATGAGATCCATATTTCTGATGAATAAGCAGAGTGAAGCAGCATCAGCACGGACAGGCAAAAAACCACATCTGGGCAAATACTTTTCTCTTTAGAGAAAAGGCAGAAAAAATATTTCTTTGCAGGAACACTTGGCTCAGCCTCCTTACCCAGGGAGTGAAGTCACTAAATTTAAGGCAGATTTAAGGAAACCAGCTTCTTTTACATGGAAAATTGCTGGCCATTTGCAGTTTTCTGCTAAGTAGGAACAAATAAAGGAGTTCCCAAAGCAGCAGGGAAGGGAGACAGAAGGATTAAAGAAGTTTTTCAGGTGAAAATGGAGAATGTCCTGGCCGGTAAAATAAAAAGCAAGGTTTCACAGTAATTTCTGAGGAGTCTCTCATCTCTCAGAGGCTGACCTGAGCTCCTGTTGTGCTAAGTCCAGATCTGGAGGAGGTAAGACCAAGTATATTTGCCTGAAAGTCTTTATAATATCTGCCTACTTATGGAAAGCTGAACTGAGTATTTCTTTGAACGCTGAACAATTTCAGGCACAAGGAATGGTCTCAGGAAATTTCCAGTGAGAGAGATCAAGGAGAGGAGGATGCTACTGGTGCAGTGCTGGAGGCTGCTTCAAAAGCAGTCAGGGAACAGACAGCTCTTGGGTTTGGGATAAAAGTAGTCCAGAGCAAGGTTTACATCTCAGATCTCTGCCTGTAGCTCCTCACCCTTTCTGAGCTTATCCTAAATATTTTCAGAGAATCAGGGAATGGTTTACATTGGGAAAGACCTCTGAGATCATTGAGTCCAAAGGTTAACCCAGCACTGCCAATTCCAGCATTAATCCATGTCCCCAAGTGCCACATCTCCTAAATACCTCCAGGAATGGTCACTCCACCACTTCTCTGGACAGCCTGCCCAGACGCCCTGACAATCCTTCTGGTGAGGAAATTCTTCCTAATGTCCACTTCCTTTCACCCTTCTTACCTGGGAGGAGAACCTGACCCCCACCTGGCTACACTTTCCTTTCAGGGAATCATAGAGAGCAAGAAATTCCCTTACGGAAACTCTTTTTTTTTTTTTTCCCAGGTTAAACAATCCCAGTTCCCCCAGCTGCTCCTCCCAGGACTGGTACTCCAGGCTGCTCCCCAGCTTCACTGCCCTTCTTTGCACTGATTTTATTTTGGTCCCTTCAGGAAGCTATAGAGCCATAATTCAATTTTAGGAGTGAGAGCAACTGCTGCAAAGTGGATTTCATCCACACCACAGGCTGAAAAAACATATCCCAGTGAACAAGAAACAACAGTTTTTGTAGCATCCTGGGAGGCAAAAGATTGAAATATCCAAGACACTGCAGTCTTGATGATATAAATTCTGGAAAGCTGTGCTTTCACTCCTGGAAATTTGGAGAGATGTTGTTTTCATACAGAATTATTTCTTTATAACTTTAATGATATGTTACATTTATTCTTAGTGGTTAAGAGCATTTTATTCAATAATAAAAGGCATGGATATATACAGTTTGAGCTGGAAGGAATTTCTCTCTCCCTGTGCCTTCAACAGGGAATTCTCTACTTTCTTATGGGCTCTGTGTCCCGTGCTGACCAAATGCATAAAGAGCTCCATAGAGCAAAACAAATTCCTGTAGCAAAACGTGGGAGCAACAGGAATTAAGCCTTAAACAAATACCTCAAATTATTATCACTGTTTTTCTCCATGGAGTTGTAATAATAGATACACAGAATAAGTGATGTTTTTGAGGTGCTTCCAAAGGATCTGAGAAGCTTTTTCTGCTCTTCCTTTAATTCACATGTCAACAGATGGAAGTAGCCATACTTGGGACAGACAATTATTATGATGCTGTGTTAAATGGCAAGACCAACAAAACTTCTTTCTTAGTTTTATTGCACCAAATGCAATCTCCATATTATTCGCTCAAAACAAGTTAAACCTGATGGATAGGAGATTGTGTGTCTTCTGCACTTAGGAGCTCTAGCATCACAGGAACAGCAAATGCTGTTGACAAAATTGAGCTGAAAATAAAACTTGTGCCACTGAACACCTGCAATAGCTAATATTAGGATCTATAAAAAGACCCTGCAAAGTCAGTAGGATATTTAGCTCACTATTTACTCTCTTGGAAGGCAGAGCAGCGTCCAATTCTGTGTCCAAGGAACAGCTGCATGTGTAGGTGTGGAGTATTCCAGAAATATTCCAACCAAAGACAAAGTTAGGCAGCTGGTTGTTACAAAATTATTTCAATACACAGAAGGAAAAATTGGGGGTCAGCATGTCTACATTTATTCTAGGCCTATGACTTGACCTGTTGGACAGGAGGAGGTGATTGTGGTCTGCTTTGCTTCAATAAGCTTCAGAAATATGAAAAACAAAAGATAGATAAAATGAAAAATTAAAAGCTAAAAGTGTATTTTATTAGACACTCAGGAAATTGCAGTTCAAGAAAGGCCACACTGATTATTAGCCAGCCTGGGCTGCCAGGAAAATGAAAGTAAGTTATAAAAGGATGATGATTTCTAGGTAGACATAGGAATACAAATATAAACAAATGGAAAGAGGAAAGAATTAAAACAATCAATATAATTAAGAAGTGAGAAAATGCATAAGTGGTAAGAGAAACAAAACACAAGGAAATATTCAATTAAAAGAACTATAGGTTAGGTGTAGCAAATCTTACAAAAACAAAATAAAGGTAAGTGGTGTTACTGTCCCATCTATGAATTAAAGTGGGAGAATTGATGGTAAAAATAAAGAACTATTTGTAATATAATTAAATAATATAGACAATCCTAGAGGATGACAAAGGACACCTCATTCTACTCCAGCAGTGGCTGAAGTGGATTCTCAGCATCTACCATAAACACTGAGGTCCTAAAAATTCCTTAAAAGGTTTGAAGATAGGCATCTGAGAAGTCTGCTGAAAAAATCCCTTTGTCTTCCGGAAACCCTGGTCAGAGTTGTTGCTGAGAGTGGTCTGTGGGATCTAAGAGGATGCTGAGTGCTCGTGTCACCACGTGAGGGTGACAGTGGTATTGTACAGCAGGGTGTTTTCCTGTTGGGTACAAAGAAAAAGAAGCAGGAGTAAAGCACTAGAAGAGGTTTCCCAGAGATGCCTGATCTAGCACAGAACTCAGGCCTCCTTTGTGCAGTATTACTGCAATCCTGTATGATATGATATTCCTGGCCTTAGACCCAGAGAATCATCAGGTTTGGGAAAGAGCTCCAAGATCATTGAGTCCAATCTGTGACCAGACACAACCTTGTTACCCAGACCAGACCCCTGAGTGCCAGTTCCAGTCATTTCTTGAACACCTCCAGGGATAAGGACTCCACCACCTCTCTGGACATCCCCTTCCAATGCCTGACCAGCTTTTCACCCATTTCAGTGAAGAAATTATTCCTGATGCTAAACCTAAACCTCTCCTGGCATAGCTTGAGGCCATTTCCATGTGTCCTGACACTGGCTATCTATTTTCAAACCTAAACACACATTATTCCATGGAATGAGTGCTGGCCTAACCAGAGAAAGCCTCTTCAGATATAGAAAATTTGACATGTTAAATATCAGTGGAAAAGTTGGGGTTTTTTGTTACTGTCAATAAGCATGACAATATTATTGGATCTAGGATGTTTCTGAATACTTTGTTAGACTGGGGAAAAAAGTTTCCTCATTCGTCAAAGGAATAATTTGATGCAAGAGAAGAGTTAGATTCAACCCCAGATGTGTTTCTCTTCTTGTCTCACCTCAGTTCCCCTCTAGGAAAAGTGATCACCAGTTCTTCTGTAAAATCTCTTATGAGGATGAATTTATAAAAGTTGTGAGCTAATGGTAAGAGAGTGCTTACACATACATTAGAGAAATTACAGTAAGCAACTGTCAGACACATTCAGTATCCTCCTCTGTCAGTCTTTCTCTTAAAACTGAGGTATAATTACTTTTATCTCCCCCTGCTGTGCTTTGAAATCTCCATGCCTGCAAATACTCATATATTCCAGGGTCGGATCACATTTGTACTTGAAAAGGAGTCAGTTTAGGAATAATTTACAGGACGATAGCTCAGCTGCAACAGTTTTAATGAAGAAGTGCCAGAAAAACAATAAAGACAGCGTTTGATTAATGTAGAAACTTCAGTCCTGAACTGTCAGAACTTCATGTACTCTCATCATAATGAAAATATAATGGATATGATCAGGAATGCCATCCATCCTCCATTTTTGCACACTGAATTTGAACCAAAGGTTTCTGGGGAATTTTTAATTTTTGCTCTCACTTATTTTTCAAAAGTAATTTCCCTTGTTAGAATTCAAGTGGAAGGCAAGGGGCAGTAAAAGTCTTTGAGACTGGGAATTAAGACTCAGGTCTGAGAAAATTAAGAGCAGATTGAAAATCTTGTTTTTGATTAATCAAGAAAGCTCAGAAGAGGAGAGAAGTCTAGGAGAGGTGAGGTGACCTTTGAAAGAAAGAGGAAGGAGGAGATACTTCTGTTAAAGTCTTGCTTGAGCAAACAGGTTAGGGGCACAAATTACTCTGTAAACACAGGAGCTCATGAAACTTCTTCCCAATGGGTTTGGGCTCTGAGCAAGCTGGTCTGTTGAAGCTGCTCATTGCAGGAGTGTTGGGCTAGAGGTCCTTTAGAGGTCCATTCAAACCCAAACCATCCATGATTATAAGAATTATAACAATTTATATTCAAAATAATAACATTACCACCTATAGAAATGTTCATGTGAGTTTTCTGGTCTATCAGAAGGTTCATGGTCACATTGTAAGGTACTTCAGTTCCCTTAGTTCTCAATTCCCTTATCTATCTATTTTTATATCAATTTAATGACAAAAGTTAAAGTATTCCAGATGTCTCCATATGTGGGCATTGAGAATTCTGAAAAATATTTCTTTGCATGTTTAAGAGATTTTAAAATTTCTAACAAATACTGTTTCTAACCTTTGTTCATGGAAAATGGGCTTTTTAGGCTCTGGGATGAAGCAAGAACTTTCAAGAATGTGTATTAGATAGTAGAATAGTGTGTAGCTGTATCACAGGGTGACAATTTTAGATTTATGGGGTTTTTAGGATGGCAAGCAGGAAAGAAAAGATGGAGGAGCCTCGTGGCTTCTGGGCATCCTCCTTCTTCTTCTCTGCCCCATGTTCTGCTGTGGACGTGGCATGTTCAGGCTGGCTTAGAATAGTCGAACTTTCTAACATGAATAATAGTTATTGGAGATTTTGTATAAATATTGCTTGTGTGGGTTCTAATATAAAAGTACACACTGCCCTGTGTGGGTGGGAGTGTGTCAGGACTGTGTCTTGGACTGACTTGCAAAGAGGAGCTCTGTGGGTCAGGGAAAGAATGTTAGAGATAAGAAAGAATAAACAATTAATGAAACATCAGAAGAGACAGCTCACGACCAGTTCTTAAATATCTGGCTGGGGAGAAAAAAGATTTGAACGTTCTCGGGTTTTTCGGTGCAGCTGTGGTGAAAAACAGAGAGAAAAAAATATTTTTATAAAACCTGAGATCCATATTTTGTTGTTTTTTAAAATTGGCTAATGGTTAAACATTTTTAGGAGAAACACGCAGGTCGTAATGATATCCCAAGTCTGATTTCTGAAAGAGAAATGAAAGAGGGGGAAAAAAAAGTAAATAAATTTGTAATATTCTGTTCATCACAGAATTACAGAATCACAGAAGATTTATTATTAGAAGGGACTTGTGATCATCCAATCCAAACCCCCTGCCAAGGCAGGGTGCCCTGGAGCAGGTGACAAGGAACACATCCAGGTGGGTTTGGAATATCTCCAGAGTGGGAGACTCCACACTCTCCCTGGGCAGCTCTTCCAGAGCTCTGTCACTCTTCATGGAACGTTTTTCCTCATGTTGAGGTGGAATTTTTTGTGTTTTGATTTGTGGCCATTGCTCTGTTTCCTGTTGTTGGGCACCACTGAAAAGAGTCTGGCACCCTCCTCTTGACATGAATCTCTGAGATGTAAAATATTTGAGATATTTGTATTGATGAGATCCCCTCTCAGTCATGTCTTCTCCAGACTAACCAGACCCAGCTCCTTCACCTCTCCTCACAACAGAATTGTTCCAGGCTCTTCATCGTCTTCATGACCTCTGTTGGACCCTTTCCAGTAGCTCCTTGTCTTTGTGGAGACCAAAACAACACCAGAGCAGAGTACAGGGGGAGGATCATCTTCTTCGATCCCCACATTTTTCTTAATGAACCCCAGGATCCTCTTGGCCCCCTGGCTCCCAGGGGACACTGCTGGCTCATGGAAACTTGTCACCCACCAAGATACCCAGGTCATTCTCAGCAGAGCTGCTCTCTATTAGGTCAGCCCCCAAGCTTTGCTGGTATTTGGGGTTATTCCTCCCCCAATGCAGGACCTTGCACTTGCCCTGGTTGAACCTCACTGGGTTTGTCTCTGCCGGGTCTGTATTCTCCTGTAGAACTCCTAAGTCCTGTATTCATGGCCAGTGACACTGCCAGCATTTCTCTATCTTGTTATCACCCATTCAGCCTCTTTAATTGTTGTTATGTGATTCAAGTTCCCATAGAGACTAATGGCCATTGCCACTGGATTATTGATATTCAGTTATACCTGCTCTCTGTTTATGCCATAGTGCCTTCCACTTTCTTAATTTGAGAGATGAGTCTGTGCATTAGGTTGTTGTTTTTTTCTTTAACCAATAGAACAGCAGATTAATTAAATTTCTTCCTCAATAAACGATATATTGCTCAGGATATACACCAGGTTAAACTTCTGGTAAGGAAAATAAACCATCCTGAACATTGCAGTTTGACCAATATAACAGAAAATTCATGAAGAATAAACCTATTTCCATTCCACCTATTATCCCAATTATTGGCTTTGCATCTCAGAGAAAGGAAGCAGAAGGACACCTAAATTTGTAAGTCATTTGTGGAACTCATTGACAACTAGATCAAGCTTCATGTTCTTGTAATTATTGTCTCTGTAGGAAGTTAATTCCTTACAATGGAGATGAAAATACTCTTAAGGGCTGGAATCAATCAGTCCCTCAGTTGCAAGTTATTGACTCTCAGGTGCTTGTGATGACTTGCAGCAGGTGAGATGCAATTGTCTCAGAGATGCAATAATTTTAGATATGTTTCTCTACTCCTCAAAAATCTGAAATAGTCCACTGGAGAACTCAGGGTTTAAAGGGACTTCTAAAGGTTATCTAGTCCAACTGAAATGATCAGGGACATCTTCAACTAGATCAGTTTGCCTAGAGCTCCCTCCCACCTGAATGTTTCCAGGGATGGGGCACATGACACCTTCCAGGGCAAAAAAACTTATTTCCTCTGCTCTTCTTTACAACAGAAACATTTATGTGAATTTGGTGATTAAATGCATATTTCCTGGATATTTTCACTGTTATTCCCAGATCAAGTGTTATGTCTTTGAATTCCCTCCTAGTTACATCCTCTCATGCATCTTTATTTTCAGTAAAGCCGTTTGTCATTGTTTGTGACAGGCATAGCATCGATATTACAAAACCTAAAGGGAATAAAAAAATAAATTCTCCATAAAAGTATGATTTAAGATTAATTGTTGCCTGGTGAAGACTCAGGATAAAACATCAAATAAAGGCATTACATAAAACATTACCAAAGGCATTACTTGTAGTAGTGAAGAATTGTTTTAGCAGCCATGATTCAGTGAAATAGAGGAAAGAGTGGAAGTCTCATTTCAAAGGATGCTTATTCCAATTGCAGTCCTACCTCTGCTCCAGATATCCTGTGAAAAGTTGGAAGCTATAATGCTGCATTCCTTGGCTGAGATGAAAACAGGAATTTTGTGAGTGGTAGCTGGTATTCTCATGGGCTGTGGGTTCAAGGAGAGGAGAAATACTCATGGATATGACAATCTACATCACATCTATGAAATATTCATTTTTTTATATGTATATACTGACTCTCTGAGCTTCTGTTTGTAAACAGAAACACCAAAATATCACAAATATCTTCTGCTGTCAGTTGTGGTTTTCAGTGGCAGCTGTAACAGATACTTCTGCTGAAAAAAAAAAGAAAAATCAAACCCTAGTACTCTAGGCAAAGGAAAATTTCTTTAGCAATCAAGAAGTGATTGCACTCTGTGATTGTTTCTACTGGCAAATGACAGTGATTAATGCTATGCCAGTGCTTCTCAGAATTTTGGAAGTAGTAGCCTCTTTCGTTCATCTGTGTCTGTGGAACATTATTCTCAGAAGCAGCTTGGTTTCTTCAAGACTCAGGATGAGGAGAAATTATAACTGATTTCAGCAAGTATTGACACTCATTCCCTCCCACAAGGAACTGAGCTGTTGCCAGAAAGTAAAACTGGCATAAAATTGGTAAGGCAATAATCACAGCCTACACTTTCTCCTCTCTTACATCTGGTAACTCGAGAAACTGAGAAGTTGCTGACTGTTGTATGTGATGTGATACTTTAGCATCCCTTTGAACTCCTTGGTCATGGCTTGAAATGTGGGATGAAGAAGGAAAGGCAGTACCACTGCCATATTTTCATCTTAATTTGAAAAAAAACACCATCTTGGAGTGCAGTTGTTTCTGTTTCAAAAAAAGGTTCAGGCAAATTTTTAACAGAAGAACCAGAACACCTTAAAAATTCTGCACCCGTTTGTCTCCTTCCTCTGATGACACTTTGAAAAAACCTTTACAGATCAATTATGGACTAAGCAGGAGGTCTGACAAAGGGCTTCACTGTCTTTAAATTGCTCAAATCTGTCTGAAAAGCAGGAACAGATGTTCTTTGAGCTGGCACGTTAAGCTTTTATCCAACTCATTTCCTTGCACTGAGTCTGTCTGGTCTCCCTGGGCCAGGTCCTGGTTGCATTCAGACTCCAATGTTCAAAAGCAAGGAAGGGATTTTTAGCTTGCACCAAAGCCACATGGATGCATTTGAGGGTTTGGAAGAGTTGCTGTGGTAACAGTTCAGCAAACACTTAGATCCACTGACATCCATGAGGTTAGGGGAGTGCTTAATCTGGGTTTTAAACTGCAGTCAGTGTGAGCAAAATATCCCTCTGGTCCTCAAAAAACAAAAATAAAAAGAAATTTCTCATAACTCCAATGTTCACTGAAATAGAAAGTTTTAACCATTTATTTCTAACATGTCCTAAGACATCTTATTTCTGATTTAACTTCAGCTCTGAGCAGGATAGGAACTGGATAAAGTCATCATTTCCATAAATGTTAATTTGAAAAAAAAAAAAAAAAACCCAAAAAAATGATGGTGCTATCACCTTCCCTAATTTGGCTATTATCACTGAGAATTTTGTGCAAATGATGCATTTATATGCAGTTCATAAATGACTCTGCTAATTTCAGCCACTCAATGTGTCCTAAATATGCTCCGTATGGTGTCTGTGGGCGAGGCAGATAAACAGTCGAGTTTCTGGGAGTGGAGCATCAGGATCAGCATTTTGCTAAAAAATTGGTTTTTCAAGGGGTATGAATTTGCCTGTTTATTCCCGTGCAGCAGCAAAGGGACTGGAGATTTCAATGTGCTTGGATGGGGTCATAAAAGCTGGTTTGCATCTCATTTAAATGCTGCACATACTTTTGATAAAATTATTATTTACAAGACATAAAAATGCTGCATGGTTAGTTGCTAGTCAAAGAAATTAAACCTTTTAAAAGTATACTGATAAAGTGAGGTTTAAAACACTTAAATGAATATGACTGAGATTTCAATCATGTTCTTAATAGCATTTAAAAATAAATTAATTTTGTTATTGTCAGTGTTGAACAACCTTCAACAAAATGACTTTCTGAAAGAAGTTATTATTGATTTATTTATTTATTTATTTATCTTTAAAGCAGTGATGCAATGAATGGGAATTCAATACATGAATTAGTTCACACCCATCTTAAATTTTCAGTGTGATATATAAATTCCTCGGTCTCTCATATTGTCAGTTTTATCACCTGTAAAATGAGAGAGAAGTGATTTATTTTTATCCAATCCCTGTTCTTGGAGTGTTTTGCTTGAAGTACTGTAGTCATATCCCAGGAAATGAGACTTTTGTTTGGATAGGAAAAGCCTTTTTATCACCAAAATAAAAATCACTTCATTGGATTATTACAAGTGCCAAATAAATGTTGCATTTACAACAAAATTAAGAAAAAAATATTTTCTTTATCAATTTTTAAAAGTAAAAACATCTTAATTCTTGTCTCCTTTCTATGTTCCAGTTCTTGGATGTAGAATTCATTTTGGTTTCAGAGACCTGGAATCATTTTCTCTGTTTTACTAAAGAACTGGAATGACATATTGCATAGTTCATTCAAGGATGCTAAGAGGTGTTGTACAGTCACAGCATGATTCCCTTTTTGACTTCTCTGTACAGAATATAATCACTTTAAGAAAATAGAATTTATGTTTGCTGAACGTTTTTTCCACTTGGTGACACATGCTATCTCCCAGGTTTTCTGATTATCTTCTCAAAATTGTACCACTTTAAAAATGACCATAAGAAACTTGCCCAAACTGTTTTTCTTATGCTCCAGCTGACCCAGCACCATTCTTGTGTGATGGTGGAATTACCAAAACACAGCAAAACACTCACAGATTATGGACAAGAAACATGGATACTGTTTATATATTTGTAGGAACGATAAAGCAACACTAGAATCTACATAATATATTTCTGAATACTATATCACAAAGTCACAAAATGGTTTGGGTTGGAAGGGACCTTAAAGATCATCCAGTTCCACCCCCTTGTCATGGGCAGGGACACCTTTCCAGGTCATTCCAAGCCCCATCCAGCCTGGCCTTGGACACTTCCAGGGATGAAGCAGCCACAGCTTCTCTGGGAAACCTGTGCCAGGGCCTCACCATCCTCACAGGGAATATTTTGTTTTCCATGTTTCTATGATGCAGGGCTTTCTTATAGGTGTTTTAATCCTTTAATATATATAGACCTAAATTTCCACAGATGCACATACTTAAATATTTATAATTGTTATGAACTGAAATATGATGGAACTATATAGTGAAACTATGACAGCTCATCCGTAAAAGAAGTGTTTACACAGTGCAACTTTACTTTTCTAGGCAGCATATAATAAGATTCCTAACTGTCAAAATTCTGTCTCTACTGGACTTTCAAATAAGAATCATCAAAAACAATACTGTAATTTCAAATAGAATAATATTCAATGCCACAAAGAAGACATCAAAGTGTAGATCTTCTATGTGGTTCCTCATTCATACTTTAGAGGTGTTCAGGTAAGTCCTGGTTTGTTGAGATTTTGTTGGGGGTTGGGTTTAAAAGGCAGCTTGGACCTTTTCTTTCAGTGACTTGTGACACCAAAGCTGCACCATAGTTTGTGTTCTGCATCTCGTAAAACAGAACATGATGAACAAGACCAGCCAAGAAGAACTTCAGCAGGTAACACAGCACTCATTTCCTTCCAATAAATAATGATAAATAACAACTTCTAGAGCAGCTTGTTGAGTCAAACATTCCTAAGATGTTCCCTGCTTGAAAATTTTCTGATTAAGGAACATCCTCCCTTTTTAGCTTGAGATAATTCCTCCTCAGGCAGTTTCAGTGCTCTTACCCAGGTGTTACTGGCAAGGACATCTGGAACAGCTAAGCAGAAGCACAGCTCTCAGGACTGGCTCACAGGGACCTTGGCTGTCAGGGCTGGGATGGGCTTTGAATTGGTTTTAAGATAGTGTGAGACTGAGGGAGTTGGCACAGACATGATCTCTGGTACTAGAAGAAACCACTGCTCCAGTGTCCTTGTTGCCTGGAAGAAAACACAAAACCTTTCCTAACAGGGTTAAAATGATAATATAAAAGAAAATATTTATTTGAAAGCTCCCAAGGTGCACAATATGGTGATATGCACATGTGATATAGTATTTCTGAAATTTTTATAAGGTGAGTTGATAATTACAGCCATCAAATGTTGCCCAATTAGAAGAGCAGTTGGTTAGGTAATTTCCCTCCAGGGTTCTGCCCCACTGGAGCCTGCCTCCCCCCCATCCCTGACTTTTATTCCTACACTTTATTGTGTCTACAATATACAGTGCAAAACAAAATGTCCTTGCTAGACTAAAAGCAAGACTAAGCAGAGTTCACAATTGTAATAGTAAGGGTTTGATAAACTATGGTAGAGGGCAGAAAAAGTACTAGGAGTTATAACTGTGTATTAACAGTCGACAAAGGTACAAATATATGAAAAATATATAAAAATGTAAAAATCTTTAGGCATCATCCTCTTCCTAGAAATCTCCTCCTGGCTTCAGGCAAAGCCTCTGGTTGGAGGATGTAGTGGCCCAAATCTCACTGCTGGGAAATTTGGCATCGGAGGCGGTGGTGGGTTCACATGTGAGAGGTACATCACTGAGTTGCCAGGTGAAGGAGCTATAGGAGGAGGTGGGCAGACTGTAATTTAGCTTTCAGTATGATTTTGGATCAGAAAACCTCAGATCAGAGGTCTTTTTCCACTCTTTGTTATCCTTTATTATCCCATATGTCGTGTTTCTCTGTCTTCCTAGTGAACTTCCTTGCCAGGGATTTGTTGTCTTTCCATCTGCAGTTGGATTTAATTACAAGCAAAAGGTGGCAAGTCAGAAACAATATGCTGGGCTAATAAATTTCCTGTGCAAGAATCATGTTGCCTATTAGGAGAGCTCTAAGAACACCAAAGAGGGGCATTGGTTAAGAGAGAGGAAACATTTCACACTGTCATCATCTGTAAAGTTATTATGCTCCTGAACAGCTACAAATGACAGGCTGAAATATTTGTCAGACTTATGGTTATTGTCTGGATATTCATTTACACATATCCTAAGTTCCCAGTGGGGCACATACTCTTAATTTGAGGCTAGGCAGATATATTTGAAATTACTTTAATCTAATTTTTTCTTATAATTTGTTTATTTGAATTAGCTGCTTAGCAGCACACAGACAAATACGTACACACAGATTCATATACCACCAAAAGTCTCTTTTAATCTGAATTTTGAAGCTGTTGAGCTGATCCACACAGCTTGGTCCTTAAGGACCAGTTCCTCATACAAATTCACCAGCCGTAATTCAAAGAAACTTGTAAGGTTAAAGAGAAAATACTATCTTTGCTGTCACAGACAGAGGAAAATGCCTCTGACTCATTTCCCTGACTGAAAAGCATTTGTTCCCCAATGTTATTATCAAGTCTAGTAAAACATATATTTATCAAAGTTTAAACCAATAGAAGGAGAAGAAATCAGCAGGAATCCCGTTTAACCTCATTTATCATTGCTCTCAACAGAGGTATTAGGCATATTGAGCAGTAATGAATTATTTAAGACAGCACTAGATATTAAATGCCTTGAATTGTGGGCAAACAGCCAAATAAATGTCTTTCAGATTTTTTTTTCCTCTTCTAATCGGAGCCCCCCGGACATTTTAGCTAATAAATGATTATGTTCTCACAAGTAAACTGTTTATATAATGTGGAATCCATATCTGATGAAGAAAATGGGCATTTCAGGAAAGAAATGGGCACCCTGTAGTGGAGAAACAAGGCTGGAAGATGTGTAGAAGCACAGAATGCTCCAGATGTGCCCAAATATTTTGTCCACAGATGTGCCACATATTTTAGTCACTGGTTGAATCTCTCTGCTCCTGGAGATGGTAGGGGTAGTGACAGAATGGAGTTTGCACGAGCAGGAGGGTATCAAGGTTTTAACAGTCCAATAAGGACAAAACCCTACAAATTAGAGCTGTGACCTCTAATCCACAATTGCACTTGTTTTTGAGCCTCACCACTTACCTGAAGTTTTTATTCTGGATTTTGCTCTACTGTTAACCAAGCCATGAGGCTGAAACTGCTCTCTAAGCACTGTCAGTCAGGAAAGCTCTGCAGATGGTCATAAAGTCCTGCTGTCTAATCTAAGAAATGATATTGCTCAAACCCTCTCTGGATGAACGTGTCCAATAAGTAGAGAGAATTAAATTACCTTAATCTCTACAGTTTTGCAAAAATAAATTGTCTCTTCACTTCTTATTTCTGCCCTCAAAAACTGCACAAAACGCTGGAGAAAACAGATCAGAAAGAGACTCCAGTGCCAGTAAAAACATGTGAGAAGACAAGATCAGCTTAGCCATAAAAACCAAAACAACCCCAAACAAACCAACAAACAAAAAACCCCCACAAAAACCAAACCAAACCAAACCAAAAAAAAATAAACCAACCAAACACCAAACAAAAAAAACCCCAACCCAACCCAACCCAAACCAAACAAAAAAAAAAAAAAAAAAAACAAAAAAAACAAAAAAACCAAAAAGGAAGTCATGAAATCATGTAGCAATGGAAAACACCTTGAGGAGTTCATCTTGTCTTGTATACAACCACCACTGGATATTTCAGTTTGTTGTTCAGGGGGAATCCTGATTCTGAACCATCTTTGCAATGAAAAGTGACTTAGCAGTTTGAGTTTATGGTTTTTATTCCAGTGTCTAAAAGCTTAGTACTGCATGACCTTACAAGGAAAAAGAATCTTCACATCAGAGGCAAATCAAAGGAAGAGTTATTTTGACTTAAAGCATTTGATTGGTTTGGGTAGCTGCTGGTTTACTGATGACTTCAAGGTCTGGGAATTATGATATGAGAACCTGAAAAATATAAATACCAGTCTAGAAAAGAAGTTAATGGAATAAAAAGCAAACCGATAAGTAATTTATGGTTTGATTATTATATGTATTACAATAGAAGTAATGAGGAAATTCAATTATGTCCCCAATGCTGATTTCCATTAAGGAAGGGATTACTTTACTGTGGATTGGGCAGGAAGGTCCAGAAGTCATTACTAGGTCTGCTAAATCCAAAATAGACTAAGCTTCCAAGAGTGTCCTCAGCGTAGTTTGGAGTTCAGTTTGACTCCTGAAGACCTCACAACAAAATCCTTGATTGGTTTGAGAAGACCACAATAGATCAGAGATTTTTTTTTCCCCACTTCTGTTTGATGTCACGTAGGCATTTTGATTGTTTTTGCAGACAATTAAAGGCAAACTGCAAGAATGGATGCTTGTGCACGGAGTGCTCGTTCTTCCAGTAGAGCCTGCCCTGGAGTCTCAGGGCAGCAATAGCTGTCAGCCAGGCTCTTACATGAAGTACCAAGTTGACATTAAAGGGATTGGGAAATGTGCCCTAAAGGGTATTCCCCTCCCAACCCTCCTCCCAGCAGAAGGTAACATTTACTCCTCAGTCTGGGATAAATTACCATATTAATTATTCAAAATACTTAATGCCATCGAACAGAAATGAATTTACCAGATGCAATCAAGAGCCAGACGAAAGAAATCAATGGAGTTGAGAGGCCTGGGCTCTCAATGAATCATTAACTGGGTGCTCTCCTGAAGGGTGGGTAGTGGAGAGGGTGTGAACTGCCTCAGGAGGGAGGAGAGGAGGTCAGGCCAAATTGCAAGAGTGAATTCTCCCTTCTCCCAAACTACGCATCTATGATAATGCCAGCACTTAAGGGAATGTTTAAGAGTGTGATGTAGCGCTGAGAGCAGGATGCAGCTGTGTAAACCAACTGTGCTTTGAACCAGGGAAGTAAATCTACCCTGCTCTGATAATCTCACTGAGAAACAAGTTTAGGTAAGGCTTTTATAGTTTGGAACATGCTGCCCCACAAAATTCTGTTGGTCAGGGAATGTACCTCCTAATACCTGCACAATAATCTGCATAATCTGCATAAAATAAATCTGCACAATATAAATCCAGACTAATTCTTCAGATTGATTTTTACAGTGGTGAAGTGCAGGACAGAGCTCAGCCTCTGTTCTTCCTCTTTTACTGGTTACCTCCCCCATACCTCCTGTGGTACAGAAATCAGTTTTTTCTTCACATCCCTTTATTTGACATTTCCTAGTTGTGACACAGAAGCATGGGGCAGTTTCTGTTTGCTGGTTTGGTGGTAGTTTAGTCTGCTTACATACAAAAGCTGTAATGGCTGAACTCAGTCATGGCTTATTCCACAGAAGCAACGTGGTGATAAAAGTTTTAGAAACACAAAGTGAAATTTGCAATATAAATCCATAGAAAGCATATCTAGAGTAGAATATCTTCTGCTTTCAGTATTCTGGGGATAGATGATTCTCTAGATGAGTGTTTAACACATTTTGCTTAATTAAGGCTTCCTTTTGACTTTGGCTTGCCTTGGGAGCTAGTGCAGTTAATTCTGGGCAGACACTAGGAACAATTCAGTTGTAAGGAGCTGTAGGGGAAATTCAGGTTCTGACCTTTCCTACCCCAGTGCTCTCCCACTGAAATGTCTTTCAGAGGCTACTTTGGCTTCTTGCATTGCAAGACCAGTGAATTCCACATTTTGGTGACTCAGCACTGTGCCCAGGTGCTGGCAGTGGGGGCTGCAGGGTAGCCAGGAAGAAGAAACTGGATTTGCCCAGGGTCAGACACAGGTTTCATCCTTTATCTTGACTTTTCCCACCTGTTGAATGGGAGTAAGAAAACAGTGAGATGCAGGGCTGGCAGCTGCCCATGGCTATGGTGGATTAAACCTGCTCCTCCTCCTCTGGCTTCCATGTTCACAGACTTTTTCCTCACGCTTTTTCCTCACGCCCTGTACTACCATGCAGTGGTTTTGCCTTCTCAGCCTAACAAAGTCAGAATGAAACAGAACCACCACATGAGAGAGGGGACATTCCCAAGAAAATGAATGGTGTTAATCTGGTGGGATGGTGGAAGTACACACACACACACACACACACGCACACGATGTTCTTGTTCTTCTCCCACTGATTTTAGGGCTTAAAAGCATTTTGAGTAGTGGGTGTCTTCAACCTTTTCTGTGAAGGAGGAATGACAACCCCTTGTCTAAGGAGACAAGGTGCAAACTCCAAAATGAGTTCTCCCTCTCGGATGACTCCTGTCTGATGTTCATTTACTGCCTGTCACCAAGTCATATTTAATTCCTTCCCTTTCTGGTCTTCCACAGCTTTCTGCTTCCAGTCCTCTCTCACTCTTGCTTGTCTGCTCACTGTTGAAAATAACAACTCATTTTAATATGAGCTGAGGGAAAGGGGGAAAATTAAGCAGAAGAAACAAAAGTCTGAGACTTTTAAAGCCGTGCTCTCACTGACTTGCTGTGAAGTGCATCAGCCGTTCAAAAATGCATCAGGAATACATTCCTTTGGGATCAGCTACTGGAGTGGAGTGTCTATGAAATAGTTTAAAAGTAGAGAACATCCAGAGATCAGAACTGGAGCAAAACATGGGATTAAAACCCAGTCCTTCTGTCCTGTAAAATAGTGATTATGAAATTTAAAAGAGCCTTAGCCAGGAAGGTAAATATGGCAGGATGAGCTGGAATTGTGGGGTGATATTGGAGATAAAGCAGCCATGGAAATTGCACAGAACTGTAAAATTATAGAATGGTTTGGATTGGAAGGGAACTTAAAAATTATCTTTTTCCAAACCCCTGCCATGGGCAGGGACCTCTCCCAATAGACCAGGTAGCTCAGAGCCACATCCAGTCTAGCCTGGAACACTTCCAGGGATTTTCTATGTTCATAATTGCCAGTGGGGTTCTGTGAAGATTTCCGTGGGCTCTCAGAACTAGTTGATGGTGGGTAGTTTTTTTAAAACCAAATTAATCCATTTGCTGTGCCTCTTGCACACACAATTCACACTGAACCTGTCTTATGTATTGTGTCTTTGGGGACAATTCATCCCTTCCAGCCTTTCAAGGTGCCCTGGGGAAGGACATGAAGGCTTAGGCTCTTTAGACCCTGTGCAATGCCAAACATTAAATAAAAAAAATTAAAAAACCCCTTTCCCTTCCAAGATAAGCTGAGGCATTTATGGAAGAGCTGAAAATAGTCAACTCTTTTTTGAACTCATGGACAATGATTGAGTTTTCATATTTTTTAGGAAGAGAATCAATTTTATGTGAAAATGCATCAAATTCTGCTCAGACAAAATAGAGTTTCTAAGGACAATTTTGAATCAATATGAAATGTTCTCTTTTGTCAAATGATTACAGGGAGAGGAATAATAAAGATGGTTTTTGGATCTACTTTTGTGATTGGTTTCTGCAAGAGTCTCTGATGGAGGGAAGGGGATGTGAGCCATGATTTACTAGCACAAGAGTATCACAAAATCTGAATTGGATGTTACTTTTCTGAGTGCTACTGGAAAAAGCTTTAAAGACTGGTTGGAAACATAACCCTCTCTCTCTGAACAGCATTCTCTATAGAACAGGGACATTGTCCAAATCCTGCTAAGAAACAAAATGTGATGGAAATGATTGCATAGACAATATTTTTCATAATACATAGTCATTTGTATAGTTTTACAGAATCTCTGTTGAAGAGTCAAAAAGAATAAAAATTTATTGTTAATAAATAATATTGCTGTTCTGCAGCAATGCAGAGCAATAATATTATCTCAAATTATTCATAGAATCATAACTTACCAAGGACTAATAAACACAGAAAAATGACCTCTGGCTCAGGGAGTTCACAAGCTGCAAATTGCTGGAGTTTGGGAGAGGTATTTCAGGAAATATCAAGGTACACTTTCCATCCTCTAAGCATCCACATTGGGTCATTATTTATCACCAATCAATCTGGTTTTATGTTCTTCACACTTTTAAGTCTCATTGTTATTTGTATCTTTTCAAGCCTAACATCTATAATAAGCTGGCTTCACTGTTTTAATTGTCTTGTTCTAACACTTCAAATTTCTGGCCATGACCTAGGATGTTCAGTTCTTTTTTGTTGTAGAAAAAGTTATAAATACTACAAGGAAAAGTACCCCAAGTGTTGTGCTTTCCTGGGAAAGTCTCCCCAAACTGCAAACCCCGAAGTACCAATTGTCCTTCCCTGTAATTGGAGTCAGAGACAGGCACCATTTGGAGGGTTGTGTTGTGATTCAAGAGTGGAGTTTTGACCAGCCAGTTTCTCAAATAATAAAACATCTCTATTCTGGTGATGATTCTTGATAATGAATTCACTCCTCAGTGAAATTCATTCTTCAAGGACATGATTAGATGAATCACATCCCATCTTCCCATCAGCTCAGCCCCAAAGAGACTTCTATTTCTCCCAAGCCACTCCATAAATTTAATTAATTCCAGCACAAATACAGGTAAAAGAGATCTTTGCATGTTCCCCCCCTGACCATGGGCTCAGAACTCTTGCATGGTCTATGAGGACAACAGCACTGAGGGGCAAATTTAGTACTCTGGTATTTATCCCACCTTGCAAGGAGCTCTGACCATTTTTCAGGCAAAGTATCTTCATATTCAATTTCTGGTATAGGAATAGAAAGTGCCAGTAAAAGATTGCCACAAATAATTCTGCTGCTCCATTCCTGGATGAATAACTTAATAATTACAAGGGATATGATGTCACTGAGGGAGGCCCAGATGAGCTTATGGATACATTACTAAGCACAACAGAAAGAACAGTAAAGACAAAATCTAATTTTGTGAGAAAATTAATAAAATAAAACTATTACAGAAAAAGTATTGACACCACTCTGGCAATCTGACTCCTTGTGATGTGAGTATATAGAGAGTAAAATGTGAGAGGCCAGTGATAAACTGAGCTAGTTTCCCAAAGAACATCCTGGAGAAAAAGGAAACTCCATGTGAGTGCATCATTAGTAAGAACAAGGGAGGTACTCAGTGGGCTCAAATCACTCTATGGCATGGAAAAATTGTTAGAAAAGTTAGAATGAGCCTTCTTATGTGTTATCAGGGCTCATAAAAATTTTCAATGAGAAATAACTGGTCCAATAAATACTAATATGACAAACCAAACTTACAGATTCTAATAGGAAAAGAACATTAAATAGTCATCAACTAGAATATACCTTCTTCCAATTAATTCATCCTGGGTAATTTATTTCGCTGGCTAATGCTATCTCAGATTTTCAAGACCTTGTGGAAGAAAAGGAAACTGGAAGATAAAAAAAATCCACAAAAGCTGTCCTTATAATGGAAAAGAAAAAAAAAACATAAAGATTCAGTCCTTAGCAAAAGTGAACAACATTGAGCAGACAACATCTGAACAAACAGGGTGACAAGGGGATGGATTTGTCAAGAACAACACAATGTGGTTTCCTTGTATGGCAAGATAATAAACATTGTGGAGCATCATGAAGGGGGAAAAGCCTTCAATCCTTGTCTGCAGTGAAGCTCTGTCACTGTAGGACATGACAATCCCACCAGTAAGATAAACATTAACTAAACTAAATTACTCTGAGAGAAGGCAAACCTGACAATAACTTCTGTCCAGAGCACATAATAAACATGTGCTGATGAGTGAGGGTTGTATCAAACAAGGGTTTTGAGACATCTGTGCTGGGTAGAGCTCAGTTTGTATCCTCAGTGGTGAAACTGGGATTAGGTTTATTCATATCCAGTTTTTGAGGACTGTTCATATTTTGCAGGACACAGTGGTAAGTCTTGGAAAATGTGAGAGAGAGGCTGAAAATTGTGGCTGCATATCTTTCTAGATTGGCACATACCCTCAATTTTGGTAAAACTACTTTCCAAAATGCAAGCTGGGGAGCACTTGGAAAAGTAGGAGTTGTTCTGCAAAGGACCTCAGGATTATATAAGATCTCAGGCCAAATATGAGACAAATATTTCCCATTCTGAAAAAAACCAAACCCCCCCCCACAAAAAAAAAAAAAAAAAAAAAAAAAAAAAAAAAAAAGAGAGATCTAGTTATCTAGTTTGGGCTTTCTCTTTTCAGACAGATAATAATAGACTGAATGTATGAGGAAAGGAAAATGCACTGAATAATTTGAGACAGGTCATTAGTAATCTTTTACAGAGAAATTTGGGAGCCCCCTAAGTAATTTTTAGGAGGCTGGCAAATCCACTGGCCCAAAAAATGCCCAGTCAGTGGTGAAAATGAGCAGATATTCCCAGCAGGCCCACAGAGAGCTCATAAATCCATATCATATATCCATGGTGGCCACATTGATCCAGACAAAGACACATCCTCATTTACAGCCTTGTCCTGCTGCCCTTGTTTGACAGCTCAGGATTAAGGTCTCTTAATAGGAGGGGTATTTGTTTATTTGTTTAATTAGATAAATGTGTATGCATGTGTATATGTATGTATGTATATATATATATATATACACACACACAAAAACACACCCAGGGTGTGAATTGTGTGGTAACTCAGGCACATCTATCCAACCCCTGATCCCTCTATTTCACAATTCTTTTTCCTTCTCAAATCACTTTAACCTTTTCCTTTCCCTGTCACTGCTTTCTCCCTTCCACATCCAATAACAATCCTTGTGGAATCACAAAATGTTCTTTTTCTGCATCCCACGACATTTCCCATTTCCCCAAGGAGGTGACCCCTCAGTGTGTAGAGTGGACCCTCCCCCTGAGCCACTGAGGGGGTTCTCCCCACACCCATGGGGCTGGGGCTGGCTCTGACCCATCACTGAGGGCTCCCCCACTGCCCTTTTTCCTCTTGGTCCTCTGGGTTGGAGAGATTTTCCTGTGATAAGCTTGGGAGCAGCCAGGACAAGGGTTTTTTTAGGGTCACCTACCCCAAATTGCTTTTTTGGTGGTCTTTTGTGTGTGTGAATATGAATTTTGCAAGGAGTTAACAATGGAATATTCATATGCACTTATGGGCTGTTCTGAATAGAGCCCAAAATTTAAAAAAAAAACAAACAAACAAAAAAAAAAAAAAAAAAAAAAAAACAAAAAAAAAAAAAAAAAAAAAAAAAAAAACAAACCCGAAAAAAACCCTAATTCTATTATTTATTTTTGGAAATACTAGGTTTAAAAAAAAAGGGCTTTGAATTGCCAGCTGTTAAAAAATGTGCAGATGTTGGAGACAGCTGGCAAGCCACTGCCCTCATGCTTACAGAAATCTCAACCAGCTGTTAACTTTTTATCCCACACAACTTTTACTTTTGTTGTAATAGGATGCAGATGTAAAATAATTCTCTATGATTGTCATGTTCCCCTCAATACCCTCAGTGCAATCAATTTGTCCTTCTCTCTCCTGCCTGTCTGTGTCCAACTGGTGCCACTTCTCTGCCAGCTGCAGTTCCAACAGGAGCTTCAGGAGAACTTTTGTGTCTCATGTACCACAGAAATAAACTTGGAAAATCCTGGAAGTATCTGTCCATCATCACTCTTGATACTCTTGAGGAGTATCAAGACAGAAATGAGGTGCACAATAATCACAGAATGGTTTGGGTTGGAAGGGATCATAAGGATTATCCAGTTCCACCCCCCAGCCATGGGCAGGGAAACCTTCCACTATTCCAGGCTGATCCAAGCCCCATCCAACCTGGCCTTGAACACTTTCTGGGATGGTGCAGCCACAGCTTCTCAGTGCCAGGCCTTCACCACCCTCACAGGAAAGATTTTTTTCCTAATATTTAATCTAAACCTACTCTCTTTAATTTGAAGTCATTCTCTTCATGCTGTCACTCCAAAGCCTTGTCCCAAGTCCCCCTCCAGCTGCCTTGGAGGCCCTTCAGGCACTGGAAGGGGCTCTAAGGACTCTCTGGAGCCTTCTCTTCTCCAGCTGAACAGCCCCAACTCTCTCAGCCAGCCTCAAGCAGTCTGTGTCTTGGCAATCCACATATCAGCCTTGTAGGTTTAAACAAACCTGGAGCAATGAATGCATCTCCAGGGCCATCCAAGTGCTCCCAGGCAGTGAAACACCTTGCCAACATTATCCTCCGTAGCTCTCTTCCACCTAGAACTGAGGGAAAGAGAAATGCTTAGCTCAGGAGTACTTTTTCCAGAAGGGAGTGCATAGCTGGCTCAAATTGGATATATTTCTGATCACAGGGGGAGAAGCTTTGCAAGGTTAAGGCTTCATTATATTTCCTGGGACAGGGAATGTCAGCAATTTGCACCCGAGGATGGAGTCTCCTCCATCCCTTCTCAGGAGGGCGATGCTGCCTCTGGTCACACTCAACGTCAGCGCTCAGCGCGAGCTGCCTCGTGATTTGCTTCTCAAGGGCAGGAGGGCTCCTCTGACAGAGCAGCCCTCCCAGAACTAATTCAGCAGATGTTTAATGCACTTAAATATATATGAATTTACCAGGAGCTGACAGTGCAGTCACACCAGGCTCAGCCCTCACAAAGGGACTCTGTGTCCTTTAGCAGCAGAGAAGCCAAGTCAGGAGAAATTCCTGGGCAAGATTGTCCCACTGAGCAGCCTCTCAAACTGCTTTGACTTATCTCCAGCTAATTGCTCAGCACAGAAATGTGGTTTGTCGTTTTCATTGTACCTCTGTTAAGAAATGTGTGTGAGCATGTGGAGAGAAATGTTTTTTTCTGAATCTTTAAAAAGTAACACCCAAAGCAGAGACAGAAGACAGAAGCACAAAGAACCTGGAAACAAACCTCACTGATAGTTGTGCTGGAAAAGGCAATAAAATCCATCTAAATTACATTTGGCATTTCCTTGGCTTGAGTTATTTGCAGAGAACCTGTTCTCTGACCCTCGGGTCTTCTGGTTTTAATTTGCCACCGCTGCTCTTGTCTTTCTAATCTTGTGCCTTTCTTCCACAGGAAAAAGGCTCAACCTTCAGGAGTTCAAGTGCCAAGAATTGGAAAAGAACCACATCAATTATTGTCACTGGAAGTGTCAATGCTTCACTCTTATCTCCTCCTTTGTCTCTGCAATCTCTTGGCCTTCTTTGTGTGACAAGTTTATGACATGCACAAAACTATCTCAAAGTAATCAAACCCTTGTTTGTCACAGATTGCAGTCACCAAATACCCTTTCTGCTCCAATCAGATTAGTATTTGGCCACACTAATTACACACAATTCTTAAAATATAATCTGGTTTTCCTGGGAAATCAATCACCATCCTGGGAAGCTCATCTGCTTTACGATCAATGTTTTATGCAGGCAAATAAGCTCCTCTGATGTGTTTATTAGGAAGTAATTATTGGACAAATCTGGACATTAATCAAGCAGGATGATGGAATAAGCTGGGATACTGTTAAATTTTTTTCACAACAGCTTCTAAGGGGCTGCAGTTTGGAATTGTGATGAAAGTTGTTTTACAACATCAAAGCTTCTGCTCTCACTGGAGAGGCACAAAAAAATCCGATGGGCACATCCAGGACAGGTGACCCCAACTGACCAAAGGGATATTCCAGACAAACCATTACATGCTCAGGATATAGAGCTGGGGCAAGAGGAAGGAAGGGAGGGATTTTCTCAGTGATGGATTTGTCTCACCAAGTCACTGTCACACATGGTGGAGTTCTGTTTCCCTGGAGGTGACTGAACACCTGCCTGCCCTCAGCAAGTGGAGAAGGAATTTGTTGTTTTCCTTTGCTGGTGGGCACAGCTTTTCTTTTCCCTATTAAACTGTCTTTATCTCAACCCACAAGTTTTTTCACTTTTCCTGCACCATTTCCTTCATTGTCCCATCCAAGGAAGAGGGGAGCAAGTGACACCTTGTGTGTGGCTCAGCTGCCCACAGGAAATAAACCATGACATGGGAGAAAAGAATGTATAATCAAAAGCAATTATTATTATGTACTTTAGTGCAAGGTTCAAGTATATCTCGGTTTCAAATAACATTATGCAACACTGTCAGTTCCGTGTCCCAGGAAAATATTCTTCTCCCTACAGGGTACTGCATATGGGAACCTAGGGCAATATATTTACTTGTGGGAGAACAAAATCACCTATCTGAGTATCAGATGTAAGTATAGATGTACATGTAGAGAACAAAAGCTAAACTATCCATCAATAAGCCTGACTGAAATGTTGAGTTCTTTGGATACGTGGAGGTCGACCTTGAAATTTGAAAGTTACAGAGCTTTTATGTGCACAGAGATTTAGCTGCAGATGAAAACAAAATAAAAGGCTTGAGGATATAACTGAGTATTCGTCTGGGGTTTCAAATTTTCTTCTGATGCCTCTTAGGCTGAGCAAGAGAAAGAAGAATCAACTGAGAATATCAGGTAAATTGATAAATCAATCAGATATGCTTATGCCTAATTGTTAATGACAGGTTTTCCAACAAAAGTTGTAGATTGTATCCAATGGTAGCAAAGGACACAGAGATCATCATAGGAATAATGCAGAGAATTCAGAGAGGGTTTTTGAGCATCTACTTCTCCAAACTGTGGTATTTGAACTGCCACTGGGGGTGGGCACATTGCTGGCAAAGGGCAGTGATCTCACTTTCCAGTGCAATCTTATCCTGTTTCTTTTCACTGAAAAACAAACCCACAGGTGCACCTGGAAAAAAAAAAGAAATCCTGCTTAGTGTAATAAGTTCAAGTGCCCAGTCTTTTTCTTGGTGTAGAAATCGCTTCATCTTACAAAGTCAAGTGAGACCTTGAATTTAAGGGTTTGTAGTTCCTTTAGACCTCCAGTAACCTGACCTGAGACAGCCCTAACAAGACAGGAGGCCCAAACAACTCATTCTGTCAAAGTTAGCACTTCACTTGGAATCAATATCTTTGAAAAAAATGTACTTTCAGTCACAGACTAGAATGGCAAGACTCAGAAACAAATCTGATAAATTTGGCCATCCATAAATGACCTGTGGGATGCAACCTTTGGCTGCTACAAAGTCCTTCCAGCACCATTTGTTCCAGTATCCAGTACACCCTGATTCCTAAGTTCACATTTCAGCTGGCACTAATATTGGAAAATCATTCTGTAATTCCCATGCTAAATGCAGACTCAGTTTCAAGCAGCAAGATGAAACCTTTGGCCTTCAGAGAGCTCTGATTGACAAGAATAATGTGACAGCACAGGGCAAGATGATTTCATGATTTGCTAAAGAGGAGAAGAAATTACTGAACTGTAATAACCATGAACTGCCAAGCAGGCATTAAACCAGAGTAGATGTGTAAGAACAGACACCAAGATCTAACACTGCAGCCTCATCAGATTCTCCCACCACAGATGGTGCTTCACGACCTTCCTACACAGACAAGCCTCACCAGGAGAGATACCTGAGCCAAGAATTCCTGCTGATAAATCCCATATACTCCCTCTCCCTTTTTACTTTTGAGGTAACTGATGGGCTGAGCAGGGGGAAACACAATTCACCCTGCTGCCTGTAGGAATGCCTTAAAAGGCAGATAAAATGCCAAATAATGGAGGTTATCTGTTGGGAAGTGCCATGAATAAAACATGTTTTGCTGTCTGTGTGCGTTTGTCCTCCCTGCCCTTCAGCGAAGGATCCCGGTTACACATCACGATTTGGAGAGCAGAAAAAAGGACCTGGGTGACTTTGCTCTGCCAAGGCAGGAACAGACAATCCTTCCCTAAAATACGACAAGGCTGTTTCTGACCCGTGGGCCAAAGTTCAAAGGCAGAGACATTCAAGCACATTTAAGCTGACAATTCCTATCTGAATGAATAAGCCATTAAAATTAATGGGACTTAATAGCAATCAGATTTTGAAATACGTATTGCCTACTGAACACTTGAGTGGTTCTGGACTTCATTTTGAAGATCTTTCTATGCTGCCCACCCCTGAAAACCTCTTCATTTAATTTCTGGTCACATTATTTCAATGGAAAAGAAAAAAATAAATTAATTAAAAAAGTGTTGAAAATTTGGATTTTTTTTTTTTTTTAAGATGAAGGAGGGTAGATTTAGATTAAATACTAATAGGAAACTCTTACGCCAAGAACAATGCAGCCACTTCTTGTTCCTTCATTCCTGGGGTTTTTGTTTAGCTTTTTTTTGTTTTCCCCAGAAAATCTGCAGATCTTTCACAGGTGTTTTTTGGTTTGGTTTTATTTTTGTTTGGTTGCTTTTTGGTTTTTTTAGGGTTTTTTTTTGTTTTCTCTGAGAGGGAAGCTAGGGGATATTTTAAGTTTTGTTCATTTTCCTGTTTGTTTTTTCAAGGAATATAAAAAAAATCCCCCTTTCCCCCATTTTATCAATAAGAATAAAGATATTTTTATCATTTTCTACACTAGTTTGAGGTTTGGCCTTCTCTTGAGTATAAATTATAGACAAAAAGACATAAAACTGGTTCGTTTAGTCAGTAATTTATTGCATCTTTTGACTTTTTTTTTTTGCCATGGACAAAACAGGTCATGTAATCTACAACATGAAAAAGATACAGAGAAGGAAAAAAATGCACTATATTTATGGCTTTAAACTGAAAGAGGGTAGATTAAAATTGCATATCAGGAAAAAATTCTTCCCTGGGAGGGTGGGGAGGCCCTGGCACAGGGTTCCCAGAGAAGCTGAGGCTGCTCCATCCCTGGAAATGTCCAAGGACAGGTTGGATGGGGTTTGGAGCAACCTGGGGTAGTGGAAGGTGTCCCTGCCCATGGAACAGGGGTGTGGAATAAAACAATTTCTGAGCCCACTTTCAACCCAAACCATTCTATAGATACTGAACTACACACCAAAAGACAGAAAAAAAACCATTTTATCAGGCCTCTATATTCTGCCCGTGCTGATAAATCACCTTAAAACCAGCCACATTGTAAGCACCCCTGTGAAAGACTTCAATATGTAATATAACCCAGGAGTATCTGTTGATTTTGGGACAACAAACCAGGTAATTTGATAACTCAGAGTGTCTCCAAATGTGGAACAGCACCTTACAATATCTCTAACTTATTTAGAGACTGTAAGTCAGAGCTGGCTCAACCCTCCTTTATCTATTTGTACATTTATGGTCACATAAAACACAAACACAACACAGGATTTTGCTCTCCTGAAACAACAGCAGATTTCTTTTTTTGCTATTTTTATTGTGAAAGTTCTGCACAAAGGCAAGGCTCTGTTTTGGACTTTAGGTATGAAATAAATAAATCAAACCTTAAAAAGTGTTTTCTACTACCATTTTTTCAGAGGTCATCAGAGTTCCAAAGATGTCATAGGGCATTAAAATTATATTTGGAAGGGTATCAGACAGGGGGTTTGTAAAAGGTGAAAATTTTGGGGGTCACTCAAGGAAAAGTATTTGAAAAAAAACACTGAAAAGAAAATAAGCAGTGGGTTTTTTTTTTCCAGAAAAATGCCCAAAATGCTTCATTATGAAATGTTCTTTCTTCTTTAAAGTGAGCACAAACTAAGGTTTTTTAAAAATAAATAGTTAGCCTAACCAATACAGTGGACTGCTTTGTTTTTCTACAAACACTTTTAAATTTTTTCATTGTGTCCGTTTGTTTCATCAAGAAATATGTGAGTTGAATATGAACAATTGGACCCAAAATTATTTATTTTGATTGTGTGCACTAGGAGAATGTGGTGAGTTGGTGAGTTTGGGTGGGGTTTTCTCCATTTTGTCCACCAAACCAGATATTCCATTATTTACACAATTCTTGTCTTGGAATCGTGCAGAGGTTTGGGAGATATCACTTCACCTTCTCTGTTTCTGCTTCTTAACCTCCTCAGATTGTAAATTTTTGGGATCAGATCTGATTTTTCAAGAATTTGTACCAACCCCTGAAGAAATAGGTTCCTAATCTCAAGTAGAATCTTTGACTACTTCTGTAACAGAAATAGTAAAAATGTGAGAAGAACAATAATAACCACGGTGCCTGGGAACCAAACCTGATTAGGAGGCATCACTCAGTGTCACCTGGCAGTTGACCTTTATCTCAAACAGACACAGATATTTTTAATATATTTTTTCCCCCCACTCTCGGTTATTGCTGTGAGGCACAAGTGATATGTGAAAGCTGCTGCTGGAAAGCTACTCATTAAATTGTAATTTCACTGTGCTGACATTTCAATGGGAGCTTTGCTCCCTGTGTAGCTCAACAATTTAGATTTGCAAAATATCATGCAGGGCTTTATAAGCTTGGCTGTGTCAACTACTGGTGGATTACAGCAGCAGAAAATATGGGGTAAAATGAATGGCTAAAGGTTGCTGTAGGGCTCTGTATTTTATAAGTCTTCGAGTGAATAGAATTAAATTATAATATATGCCTCTGATCCAAAAGGAAAAAAATAAAAAAAAAAAAAGGTTGCACTTTCTTCCAAGACTGAAAATCTTCCTAGTGTTTCCTTCACGCACCCTGTGGAATTTGTGAGGATGAGGATGCAGATCTACTGTCACTGAGAGAAAGGACTTCTCCAGTAACTAGTAAAGGCATCCTAACTAATGGAATGCTTTAAATTAAACTTCTGAATTGGAAAATGTTTCTCCTCAGTGCCTGTCCTGAAGATAGACAAGTAATAAGGAGAAGGACAGAATCAAGATTTGGGCAGCCTTGGTGGACTCTACAGAGGGGAAAGGTGGAGACTAGTTTGTAAGGGTATAACAGAGGGGTTTCCAGTGACTGATCAAGCTTTCATTCTTGTCCATGTGGGAGATATTAAACCCAGATGTACTCCCTCTCCTGGATTACCAATCAAGGGTCTTCCATTAAAATTAAAATTCATAGTGATCCGATATGACAAATGCCCTAACATTCCTGAACATGGAAAAGGAACTTTCTGACATTTGCCCATATCTTGTTAGGTGTTTTATTGATCTCTTTCTGAACAGCAAGTTCCAGAGCATCTTGCAGTTTTCTGCACAGTGCTGAGAAGCAGATTGTTAAACAGAGACTATCTCTAACCTTGATGGCAGCAGCTCCAGGGCACAGAAGAAAAACTCCTTTGAATTAAAGTTGCAAGCAGCCGTATTAACAAGCATATGATTACAGTACAAATTGCCCTGAATAATTCAGAAAGAGTCCTTTCCAAAGTTTGATGGTAATCAGAGCCTGGGAGAATATTATTAAAAATGAAACCTGTCAGGGGAAAAAGTTGATCTCTTTTCTCCTTCTCTTCTCTTCTCTTCTCTTCTCTTCTCTT